>BEXV01002618.1:3262-22434 GCA_003118195.1 Hemicentrotus pulcherrimus
CCCCCAACGTTTTTGTTCATTACGCCACTGACAGAAATAACCATCTGATTTGGGTCATTTCTTTAATAAAAACTGACATTTGTTGACATTCCCTGATAATCGGAGGTCTAGTGGAGCCAGTCGTAGTCTCAGTGGAACAACCGACGATTAGAGAGGCTGAAGTTTTCGGTCTAGACTATACAAGAAAATGAAAACAAGGTTCCTTATCTGTTGGTTGCAAATAAGGTAAAACATGTTACTGATATTGGTAGCAATCGTTTCTATAAACTCATTCCTTCGAGAACTGTATTAACTAACACATGTTGCCTTTATTGGGGAAAAAAAAAACTTAATGTAGATATTGATTGATTTTTACGGTATTCAAACGTAATCTTGCACAAATTAGAGAAAGCACTTTAACTTGAAATTACTGTATAATCTATTGCCAGTAAGAAGTAATCTTTTCAAATGGAGAATATCCAATGACGATGTATGCCCAAAATGTAATATAAGAGAGGATATAAATCACGCATTTATCGAATGCAAACTAATTGAGCCCTTCATCAAACATCTGAAAGCAATATTACGAGGTATATACAAAGTAAAGACACTGACGTTCAGTATCCAACACCTGCTCAAAATAGATTGTGAAAGTCATTGTACTTTATTCTTTACAATAGCATTTTGGACCATTTATAAATTGATCGTTAAACGAAATAAACTAGCTGGGAAAGACAAGAGAAAAGTTGCTTCAAAACAAATTTTCCATAGAGAAATTATAAAAACATTAAGATGACCAGAAAGCTTTTACCAAAAGAACCGTTAGCTATTATTTAAGAAAAGAGAAAAAAGAGAGGGAAACAAAACTATCAGTATAACTTTTATGTTAATTGTGATTCAATTGCTTTGCAAAGCAAAAGTTTAATTTCAATTCTTTGTTATGACAATAATAATGTTTTTTTTTGTGATTATGTAAACTTGATTTGTAGTACTGTATCTTTGAATGTAACCATGTATATATAATCAATAAATCCTCTGGTGAGGCAAAGAAAACAAATTAAAAAAATAAAAAACACACAATCCAGTATAGGGAGTTTTAAGCACAATCTAATCTTGAAAGACCAAAAAAGACGTTTAATAAGTGACATGATTATAACTTTAAAAGCGGGAAAGCGAAGCGAACGAGCTTTGAGGGAAATTGAATGAAAAGTTTTTCTTAGTCGCTTTAAATAAGGGGCACATAATTATTATGGAGAAAATAAAACGGGGCACCTAAGCGTGTGTCAAAGTAAAAACAGGGCAATTATCAGAGGTGAAAACGCGGAACATTTTGTACCTGAAAAGGGGCCCTTATTATACAGGAAAAGGGGCACATTTCAGATTTAAATAGGGGCATTTATCAAATGTGAAAAGGGGCATTAGAACGTGAAGGGGCTCTTATCAGAAAGGAAAATGGTACTCACCAGAGATGAAAAGGGGCCTTATGAATGTAAAGAGGCACTTATACAGGAAAAGGGGTATTTGTTAAAGGAAAAGGGGCACCTCCTAGATTTTAAATAGGTGCTATTATCAGATGTAAAAGGGGCACTTATCACAGGTGGTAAGGGGCATTCATAAGAATGTGGGGCCAATTAGAGCACCTATTAATAAGAAAAAGGGGCACTTAAATATGGAAGAAAAGAGGGCACTTTGGGGGTACTTGAAAATTGTGGGGACGGGGGTGCCACCCAGGCATTACACTTTACAAAATTTGAATGGTACGCATGCGGGTATTTCCCGCCCGCACTCCACCGCAAGATATGCATGTGTTCATATGATGTATAAATTAGTGGTGGATAATGTGGGGAGGGGGAATTGGCTGCTGCCCTCCTTTTCTTTCTTTCTTTGCTGCCTTAAAAAGGGGAGAAAGGAAAAAAAGAGTGACAGAAGAAAAAGGAGAATATAAAGAGAAAAGAAGGTAAAAGTGAAGGAGAAAATAAAGAGAAAAGAAGGTAAAAGTAGAGGAGAGAGAGAGTGTAAGAAGAAAAGGGAAAAATAAAAGAGAAAAGAAGGTAAAAGAGGAAAAGGAGAGAGAAAGAGAGAGACCAGTGAAAGAGAGAAAGAGAGAGAGAGAGAGAGAGAGAGGGGTGGGGGAGGAGAGAACAAGAACACGAAACATTTATTTACACATACACAGATCACATTGCCGATGTATTGGCTTGACATGTGCCTATGAAGACTTTGGAAAAAGTAAACAGTACAAGAAAAAAAAAAGTTCTATGAATACTCTATGTATTGAATCGGTCTTCCAATCGATCAACCTCTCATCATCTTTTAAATCTTGCCAAATTCCCCCAATCTTTTCGACCAGTCAGATAAATATTTATCTTTCAATCAAGCATATGTGAATAACTTCATGTATTCTCTCTATTCTCACTCACGATAAGATCATTCATTTTTTAAATTATGTACAGGGGTCAAAAGAAAAATGAAATATGATTTTCAATCCAGTCCTTGTTCATCTTTTTCAATTGTCAGTATTAGTATCAACAACTATTGCTCGTATTATGGATTAGATTTTTCTTATGAGTTAGATAAAGTTAATGAAGGAATATTTGACCAAACTTTCTCTAACCCACCTCCTCACTATCAAATCATCACAATCGCCATTTTTTTCGAAAAAAATCAAACTCGGGCAATTTCAACAGTCGTGTCCATCACCATTTGAACTACTGGTATGCGTGATGTAAATGCGATTTATATGGGATATACAATTGAGTACTGCAATATCACCCTTGAGTTAATTTACCGAAAGTCTTTGCGATTGTGATATTGTATACCTTACAAAACATACCACTACATCACCTACTCGGCATTGAAACTTTAACCACACATTCAATCTTCCCATCAATCAACCATAACCACATAGCTTGCTGAATGAAACATGAAAGGCAATGCCAGGCTAATGCTCAAGATAATTTATATGAGATAGACAAATTATTGTTCAATAAAATCATCCTCATCGAAATTCAATGAAATACGTGTAGTGTCAGGCCAGTCTCGTAAGTTGTAATGATCCCAGCATTGATTTTTCGTTGTTTCTATGTTGATTTCCCGACGTTTATATTCAATCTGTCGACTATGAAATACATGAATACAAAACAATATTCACTATCGTCTTGTTTTCTAAGAGTGACCTCACATGTATTAAAAGCGTTCTTCCTGAGGGCCCTGCAAGTATAACATTATCCCAGCATTGCTTTGGCATTTCAATCTTAAAGGTAAAGACTAGTAATGGCCATGCGATTGCATTGTGAAAGAAACGTTGTGGAATCAATCAGAAAATGTTGATCATCTAGCATTTGCAAGGTTCTGGAATCATCAAAATGATATGAAATTAGGCCCATTCTATGTAAAGTTACAAGCACTATACACAGAAAGATGTATATGGGACTACCCTGTATCTCTCACAGACCATGAGAGAAACCAATTTACCAAATAAATGAATTAGTAGGCGGTTTCCCGGCAAATTTGTTATCATCATGTATTAGTAAACACATATTCTTTCACATGATTGGTAATGAGAGCTTCCATTTCATTTTTTGAAATTGGGGCGTTTCCAATACTGGTCTTTACCTTTAAAGCCCCTCTAAAGTGTTAGGAGCCCCAAAAATTTGATGGCAAAATTTCACTTAATATCATAATGCGAAAGAGGATGTCATTTAAATTACATTTCTGTAAGGACTTTCAAGTTTCAAAACAAATGTGTTTGAAGTTGAATATTGATGAAAGAATTAAAAATTTAGGTTTACTGCGTACAACAGAAAACCCAAATTATGTATTCTTTTATCAATATTTGTCTTCAAATGCATTGGGGGGGGGGGGATCTTTGCAGAAGTGTATCTTAAATGACATCCCATTTCACATTATGATAAATCTACGTGAGAATTGGGGGGTCCCAACACTTTAGAGGGGCTTTCAACATGGTTGAAACTCACAAGTTTTTCATACTTGAACAGTAATCACCATCTCAGATTCATGACACAAGAAACATGCAAACAAAATCAGTCACAAAGTATATGATATTTTTTTTGCTGTAAATTGATTTTATTATGAATGCATCACAGGCCAAATGAAAACTCAGGAGTTTTTTTCTTTCTTTAAAATTACAGTCTTCATAAAACTGTATATAAAAGAAATGTTTGAAAAGGGGACACTTGAGTAGTTCAAGGTGAAAGCAAAAAAAAATAAAAATAAGTTAGGGCAAAACATTTGCCAATATTTTTATAACAGATTGAAAAGGTCATATTTTGAATTGCATATAAACGATCTCATACATGATGTATATTTTACTAATGGAAAAGTAATTGATAACTAGAAGTAACAATTTGAATGTTCAAGGAAGCATAACAAATTTACATACATGTATTTGCCAATATGGGCCACTGGCCACAATATACAAATCACTTGTAATCATTTCCATTTTTTGCACTGCTTAATAAAGATCAATAACATGTCAGAGCAAATTTACACAAAATCGGTTTGGTTTTAACAATAAAACTTTGTTAATAATTTGTATATTTTGTCTGGTTGGCTCTCTTTCCAATGGCAATTTTGCAAGAGACCAAACTTGTTTACATTTTGAAAATATCCATAACGCAAACAATTCAGTTCTTCCAAAAGTTATTCAGATTTTTTTTCTAAATCTGCCATGGAGAGAATAAAAGAACATATTATCTATGTTTAAAAAAAAGTAGATTATTCTGTTTAAAAAAAAAAAAGAGAATGAAAGATAGGCAGAGACAGGACAGGAGGGGTGGAGGAAAAAAGAAAGAGAGAGGAAGAAAGAAAGAGAGAGTGAGAGAGAGTGGGAGGGGGTGGGGGAGATGTGATGGATATGGATGTGTAAGACAAACATTAAATAGAGGCAAATCTTTAAACCCAAGTAACACAGAGNAGAAAAAGAGAGAAAAGGCACAGAATAAAGAGAAAGATTGAGAGAATGAGAAAGAGAGAGAAGTTGTAACAGAGAGAAAGGAGAGGGAGGGGGGAGGGAGGGTGAGAGAGCGAGGGAGAAGGGTTAGGTATGAATAGTTTTTAAAAAATCACACACATCATGTCATATTCATATTTCGCCAAACATGCCCCAGGCATGTTGGGGACTTAGAGAAGTCCAACAGTACTAATCCAAGGTGGAGTAATTGTACTGTGAAATTGTCAATAAACACAAGAACCAGAGTTTGAAATGCTGTAAACAGGACAGTGTCATTGGCCAGGATACTGAAATTGGGGTGAATAGGAACAAAAATGATGTGTTTAAAAAAAAGGGTGTTTTACCCCCCTAGGAATAATGCAGATCCTTTCCAGTTTCCACATTATCCATTTCATCAAATAAATTAAGTAGGATCTGTATCATTCCTGATACAGTAACAAGCCCCCAAATAACCATTCAAAAAAAATTCTTCTACTCATTCAGATGTTTCTATTCACCTAATTTTCTGGAATCTTTTATGGTTAGTCTTTACAAAAATGGCAAACCTTTTATAGATATTGGTGCTAAATGTTCCTGGTTTCAAGAATCGAACACCTTCAGAAAAAAATCTGCATTTGATGACTGGGTTCTCAAGAGAAGAGAAGATCAGAGTAAGCCTACCTTACCAGAGGGAGAGAAAAATACACTGGTAGCCCATTTCTTCTAAGGAAAGGTCATAGGTCAATATTCGCCCCCAAACAGAATCTGTTTTCACATTTCACCAGAAGACGGCTACTGTGAAATCAATTTATGGCTTCTTTCAATGAAAAAACAAATACAAATTTGTAATATGACTCTTGAAGTCTATTCTATTCACAACACACACTGTTGCACATAGAGTTGGAATAATTTTTTTCTCACCTTTGTGCAGGGAATGAATGAGACAATATGATTTATTATTGAAAGATAAGTGTATATATTATATAGAGAAATCTACAGATCGAAATAGAGAGTCATCTGGATTCAGTGGATTGATCAACAATGGTTCTTAATTCCGATTTTGTTCTTGTTTTTTGACCATCAGTAAACATGCAGGTACATTTGTACTTCCTTTAAAGACAGAACTAAAGACAACATCCCTAAAACTTAAAGGTAATACATAGTTTTGGTAAAAATATTTAAACAGGATTGGATTAAGAAATTTAAAATTTGCATTACCATTGTGAAACCAGGTGTTAAAAGTAAGCAACTTTGAACAAATTGGGCTCTAAAACGCTTAGGATTTCAAGAAATTAATATATCATATTCATCGGTGCTCCCGACAAATTTTAAATAGCACCTACGGCAACACAATGGTAGATGCGACCATGAAAATCTCGGAATATGCAGTTCCGATATAAAATTTCCAAACAGAAATAGTAAATCGGTCTATTTTAGTCAAGATCATTGTTTTGAAGCTGAAGTAATATCAATCTTGAGAGGGAGCTATACAACATAAAGAGCTTATAATTCAAAATTTCATCAATTCAGACTCGATTTCAACCGCCACAACTATCATTGAATATCGTAGGATCGCAAATGCTTCCAATATATCTATTTGAACCAAATTCATGACCCCATACCCAGACTTTGCATTACCTTTAATAGTCCCTTGCATTTGCTTTTTCCCTCATTTGTGATAAGAAGGCCTATATCTTACGTGTCAAACCATACGATTGTCGCCATATTAACCAAATGTAACAAACTGCCAAAACAGTTGAGCTCATATCTACCAACACCAACTAAAAAAAAATCTTTCGCCGAACATGTCATCAACATGTTGGGGATGGCAAGGCCATCCAACAGCAAATTGCTGTGAAATTATTGTTTCACCTCACACAACAAATAACAGGTAGAATATATGAATTAATGGTTCATTTCAGTTTTCACCAGCACCAAAAGGTTGCCGAGAAAATCTGCTTTGCAAAATTCTCTTTTTTCTCATAGCCTTTTCACATCTTTTACACATCTCATGCTGATTATAGACCTCCGCTGGTTGCTGTCAAGGAGGATTCCATCCATTTCTGCCGATTCTTTTTGTTTTAATCAAAGATCAAATATTTTTACAATTAAAGCACATCCAGTGATGTGACAAGTTGTGGAACCCCCATTTAAGCTGTGTTGAAATTATACTATTCTGAAATCTTAGCTACTCCTTTTATCATACTGAAAATTCAGGAAAACGCCAAAAATATTTTTTTTTAATGGAGAAATGCAAAGAAGCGAGACACAAAACCTGGAAGCCATAGACTATGGAAAAGGCAAGATCAGGCTGAATTTGCCAGATGATGTAATGTTATGTATAAAACTTGGAACAGATAATGTTTGGTTATCTTTAGCATTTAGCTTTAGAATAGGTGTGAAAAGGCTATCAGAAAGTTCTATATAGTACCAAAGTGCTCTTGTCACATTACCCAATCATGAAAAACTGTCTTTCTTGAATAGTTTTTTATACGATTCATTAATTTTTGCCAACTTAACAGTGACAAATGTTGGACAATTTCAGTGAAGATTTAATGTACTGCTTTTTGGTATGCACAAAGGCTGTAAAACTATACAAATTATGGGATGTAATGTCACACTTTAGTACTCTACATGACCACAAACTGCTAAATATTTGAATTTCTTTTCACCAAACATGCTAGAATGCACGTTGGGGACAACATTGGGGCATGTCGTCCAACAGCAAGACCGCTGTGAAAATCACGTTTACTGATCTAGAAAAAGAGCACATGCGTAAAATAGGACTTGCCTTGGGAAGAGTCGGTTTTTCCAAATTTAGAAAATAACCGGCCACTCCTCTGCAGGCCCGATAGCTTCCTCGTTGGTGAGACTATGGTGATTAGAAATAAGGCAAGGAGAGAGAAGGCTTGGGTTGGGACAGGTTTATCAGCTCGGTATACACACACACCAGGTTAGACTCGATTAAAAGAAGGCAGTATTGAAATGACAGAATAATCTACAGCATTGCTTCTGTCATGAAGTGTATCCTCAAACTAGTGCCTATTCTCTTCTTTTAATAGCAATTTGTTGTGTTTTAACAGCTGACTTTCAGCGATACAGGGCAGTACCATTAAACATAATTTTCAACACAGAAGTTATATTTGAAACCATCAGTTTTAAAAGATAAGTGGACGGACGTATAAATTACTAAAACCTGTTGTCAACTATTTCTATAGATTTGCTTGAACGGTCCCATGTTTACTTTTGGGATATGGTGCAAAATTTAGTGAAACAGCTGAATTTCTTTCCTAAAATAATAAAGAACAAAAATAAAGTAGCAACAAAATTGATTAACAATTTCATTTTTAAACTTGCCTTGAGAATACATTAGAGAGATCAGCAAAGGGGCTGTAAACCAGCATCTGGAAAATGTAGGAAAATTTAAACATTTAAGCTCACATTCTCACTGTATCATCATCAAACAAACCGAAAATTACAGAAATATTAGCAACAGACATGATACACATTTCGATGGAGAAGCTTTACAACCTCAGGGAGGTCTACATAAACCACTATCTCCTTATATTTATCCCTACAAGTCTTGTTACTGATATCACTGCAATTTTCCATCATCACATCATATATAAACAGCACAACACAACAAATTGCAACTTTAATAAAGACTGAATTCTTTATTCACAAATTCTGCTATACACATACAAAGAAATAATTTTACGTGATGGATTTGTTAAAGACCATTATGAGGCACAAAGAAGAAAAAAAAACATGATAAGAAAGGGTCATTCAAACCTGTCTCTCGAGGCTGGATACTACGCTCTCAGCCAACATACAATATGGTTATAAACATGCAAATATACAAGAAAGGTATCAACAGGTAATTAAAACAACATTCGATTCTGGCTGGCTTTAAATACACTGGGAAGGGCAATTCATAATCACATTAAATGAACATTGTGCAAATTCTAATATTTAAGACTTAAGAAGTTGTTATGCCTTAAAAGTAACAGCATCAAGGTAAAGTAAGATTCAATCATTCCGTGATGAATTTATCTTGGGCTAGTTGTACACTTTACATGTTTCACAAGGTAAGCAATATTAATAACCAGATCAATGAAAAGGAGAACATTTGTTGCAAAGACTGTACATCTTATTTTTTATCAACTTTTCCGCCTCTCCCTACCTGTGCCAATAACAATGTAGTTAACTGCTATAAAATGGACAGCTTGTGATGAAATCTTAAAATAAAGTGTACTATCTTTAATTGACATGCCTTGCTAAGCAGTTTCCTCATGCACAATTTAGTGTTTAAATTGACAGAAATGAATCAATATAACACATGAATAATTAAAAAAAAAATAATAATAATTCATGCACAGCTAAAAACTGGATTGCTTTTGTGAGGGGTTGTTTTTATCTCTTACCCAAAATGAGAGTAAAGAAGTATATGCATCCGATGATGTCTTCGTCTTAATAGTTATGCAGAATTGCCATCCGATATATCGTTACATGAAATTGCAATGAAATCACTTACAAAAGGCGAGTGAAAATCAAAGATATACAACAAGAATGTCCCATAATCTCACTGCCCATACAATATTGCCTTTTTTGCTTTTTTAAGCAGATTATGAAAATAATTTGATGCTAGAATGGAAAGTGTAATTTGCAAATCATAATTTCTTGATGTCAGTGTTTTGTACAATTTGAAACATAAGGCTATACAAAAGGTGCTTAAACATGAAATGTCTTTTTCTCATGATGCAAAACAATATAGCAGAAGTTTTCAATTGAACTTCATGGGTTGTGGGTTCTTCTAGTCTTTTGATGTTCAATTCTGAATTTAATGGCAGACATTAATCTGCAGATTCCCATTGTTTTAATAACATAACATCATCAATAGCATTGTCCTACCTTGTCAGAAAACACTTACCATTTCTACCCTGCTGAGTGCCCTGAACAACATTTCAGCTCTCGTATTGATTGCATCCTTTCAAAGATTTTGTTTCTCTGTTCAACAATGATGAACAAGAATCTCAAATTATACATTCACAATCATTTCCAGATTCACATACTTTAATCTGCTAGATAAAGAAGATTATTTCATGATAATATCGACTCAAATATCAATAGCACATTTTCGTAATGTAATCAAATTTAAAGCACAAATCTTTGTTAAGTACCATGTAACAAATTATTTCATTCACCCGTTACAAATAATTGTAATATATCAATAGTCAGCATGCGAATTGCATACATTAGTTGTTGCTAGGTAGGACAAACGTGCTTTGTTTGATTACAGTACGAAAGTGGCCTAAACATGACTACAGCTACAGTGGAAACTTGTTATAATGAGGACATTGGCCATTAAAAATTAACTTGTTACATCAGGTATGTTGGTATGTCAGAAATCTCTATACCAGGTTTCCAATGTAAATGAGCCATTCGTTAAACAATACAACTGAAATGGATGCAAAGATCAAAATACCCTACATGTATAAACTGAATTCATGACAAAGTATTATAAGCATTCTAATGGTATTTACATGGTGGCATCACATGCACAAATTCAGAAAGATATTACAACAAATTGAGAACACAATGCTAAGAACACACATTCTCAAAAAAAAAAATTATAATTCATGTACTTACTCGTTGTGGAGATACTGAGCGCACAATTATCAATAAACTTACATGCCCTGGCTTTAAAAACCCCAGACGCAATCCTAAAAAATACCCAAATCTCGCATTTTAAATCAAACAATAGCATAAAATAAAATTTCATTTCATCACTTGATTTTTGAAAGAAAACTTGCACACAGAGAATGATTTAATGAAAACATCCTTTAGAGCTCAAAATGCATGCCCTTACAATGCTCTCTTTGCCTGTAAACCAAATTAACATCATACACTTTGGATTTAAATTTAGGAACATAATTTAGGCTTTTAAGTAAAAAATTAATTAAAAATTGTATAAGCATAATCATACTAGTCATCTCGTTACTAGTAAGATGGAGCAAGATGGACTGACATACACAACTGAGTTTAAATGATGCATCAAAATATAACTTAGACCAAAATTTACCCCATAGTTGGCACTATCACATTTTTAATCAATGATTTGGAGGTTGTAAGACATTTGATGACACTAAACTTTTGAATTTAATCATACATGGCTTTTTCACGACAGCCAAAATTGATTTCTTGATGTAAAGGAACATTTGTGGAATGTGCATTGAAAATAAAATGAGTATTACCTTACATTTAGAGAACCTATCTCATGACAAAGCATCTTCACATAGATAAATGAGTTTCTTTGGCGCATCCTTGGCTATCGTGTACCGGTAATCAGAACAAAGGGCAGTGTTCATTGCCAAAAGAAGTTGGCCAAAGAACTTCCTATTTTATTGAGATGATATTCTGCACAGGGCCTCACCATTGTTATTATCATTCAAACAATCAAAACTGTACAAGCTCAAGATATTATCATCAAAATCAAATCAAGGACTGAACTAGGGTAATACCTCAGGCACACCAACTAGACCGACAACAAACCAACAATAACCCAAAGAAAAATATATGTTACTCCAAAGAAGCAAGAATCAGTCGGTTTGGAATCGGGTGGTGGTGTGACCAAGGTATAAGAATATTTCCAGTTTGTGCCAGCAAAAGAAGTACTCCTCCCGTATCTAGAAACCTACAGACATGAACTCTTGCTACGATAACTACAGGTTGATGCAATATGTACATCTGACAAACCTGGAATCTTGATGCGCCCAATGGTCCGACACGAGTTCTTTAAAAAAAGATACAGATTATATCTCAAACCTGCATTGCAGAGAAGTCCATTACCATCTGACAAGGGTTTAAATCTTAATCATAAGGACCTTATCTCATCAAACCTGAATTGCAGAGATGTCCAACAATGTCTGGTGAGAGCGCAAAAACATGGTGAATTCATACAGGTTCTCGGTTCACATGACATAGGTGGCATCGTCTATGGTTCACATCACATTTAGCTTCTGAGTGTGCATCAAAAAGAGGACATGTTACGGGCACAGAGAAGTGATGATTAATCTGGAATTACGAAAACCAAACTATGTACATTTTAAGTCCAACCTTCTCACGCTGGTCTTGGGTCTTCCTTCCTTCCCTGCTACGACCGACCGACCGGTGCTGCTGCTGATCCCTTCCTCAGTACATCTGGCCTCCTCCTCCTCCTCCTCTACCAGGCATCATATGAGGGGGCATGTTGGGGGGCATACCAGGGTGCATGTTAGGGGGCATGTTAGGTGGGCGTCCCCCGTGCATACCAGGTACACCGTTCATACCCATCCCTGGCATGCCGGGATAAGGTCCTGAAGGCATGAATTGAGGCATGTTTGGAGGTAAACCACCACCTGTAATAGGAACACACCAAGAGCACACAATGAATACAGTAACAATAGGAGAGATCTTATCATATTGATAGAGTACAAGGAGAAGGAATGATGACTCAGAGGTTTCATTGATATATACAAACAAAATATGAGAAAGAATTAGTGAATGCTTGAGACATGATTCGAACATAGCAGGACGCTATGACTGCTAAATCTTGTGATCTAATTGATATGGAGATCTTTCTATTGGTGATTCAGTCATGTGTGCAGACATTGTGCAACTGCTTCTCGTTCATTGTGTACTAAAAACCACTGAACATTTCTACTTTAAAAAGTTGTATAAAGTACCTTTCCCTAGCTAATATTGAGGAACATAACATTGTTAGTGACAAAATTGATACCATAGCCTGATTTTGCTGCCCCGAACAAAAAGAGATTTAAACCAGGCCAAAAGCTTTGATGAGTTGCATTTCGTGTATACCCCTAGGAACTGAACAATGTGATGATTATTTCAGTTTTATTTATGTAAATTACTGTAAAACTAACCTCTTTGGTCCATTTGCATCATACGTTGTGGAGGCATACCCATGTGACCTATAAAACAGAGAACAAGAAATAATACAAACTAATTTTGTAATGACTGCACACCAATGTCATAACACACTGTTTGGGGAACTTCACCTAATGCAGCCAAAATAACATTGTATCTTTTGATCAGCAAATATCAAAGTGTGAACGTATGTCATACAGATACAACTGAACATTCTCTAATAGATCCTGAAAATTTATACACATTATGAACAGCCTTTGCATATTTTCAGTACTGAGCTTAAATAGGTTGGCCAGGAACTGATTGAAGAGCCAGTACCCTTAACAAGACTGGCATGCAACACGAGTTATGCTCCACTGCCTTTACATAAACAATTACCGAAATTAACGTTGTATAAACCGCCCTCGTGTACTAACTGCACCCCCGATTATGACCTTAAAAAAAAAAAAAGAACCAACAACAAAACAAAAAAATTGTTGTCGACGGCAGAATTGAAACTCTTGCCGACAGTTATTGAATACTGAAATGGACCGCGCGGCCATCCCGGACCGATGCCATAACCAGCAGTCTTTTGTAATGTATACATTGAAATGGGTTGAAAATGGCGACTTTGCGTGCTGGATGCTTCGCGGCTGGTCCGTTAAACGGCCCCTTATTTTACTTTTGCTATGGATTGGCACAGCTTAGATCAAGATCTATCGGCAGATGTTCTTTTTGGAAGATTATTTGCGTCTTCATGTCAACAATGTCAATGCAAGATAAAATTGTCAGTAAAATGTGTGGAAAATGTCCTGTACCATGGTGGTATAGTTATTGGACAATTTTAGTCCCATGTGTTTAAATTCGTGCTGGTTTTGACTTACTTTTTGTTTTGTTTTTGGGTGCAACGTGTATAAACCGCACCCCTGACTTTGACATTTTTTCGGCGGCAAAAAGGTGCGGTTTATAGACAGTTAATTATGGTATGACACTTTGATAGAAATGTTTATGTCATTATTATCATTCTTATCATTTTTTTTTTTTGGTGCTTATGTCTTCAAGGATTTCTGAGAGGCAGTCCTTACCTTGTTGATGACCCATCTGCATTGGAAGCCTCATAGAGGGGTGCATCTGCCCACCCATCATGTTCCCTATGCTTGGCTGGGGTGGTGCTTGGGGCGGCTGCTGCTGAGGTGCAGAGGAGGGCGGGGCTATCGATGTAGGAAGTGTAGGGGGCTGTGGTGGGGGTGGTAACGTTGGAACCACGGGTGCGACTTTCTTATACTTCTCTTCCCCTGCTCGTATCTCTTCCTGTTTAGCACAAAAAGAATGAGAGAAGAAAAAACAAGAGGAAGAGAAGAAAAAATAAATGATTAAGAAAGGTTTTGAATACTGAAACCTCTTACAAGCAAGACAGTTGCAACAATCATACTTTTAGCTGATTGACATAAATCATATAACTAAAAGTAAAATAATATCTCATTGAATAGCTTTGCACCTAACAAGAAACAATTTTGAAATATTCAATTTTTACATTAATTTGTTGCAAGTTCTTAATTGCATGTTTGAAAGCTTACTAATCAGTTTTATAATGTTCCTGAGTATAAGCATAACAAGGTTTATGACTTCATTCATGTGACCAAACACTCTTTTGCAAGAGAACAAAACAAACAAAGAAACAACTGTAAGACCAACCTCTTTTTCTGGCCAATTTATCAGACTGAGTTCCTACAGTAGTTCTCTACTTACCAATGACCGTTCATCATCTGGATGTATAATATTACTATTTGAACTTGTGTTGATAGTGCTGGCCTTGCCCTTACTGCCACCTGCTGACCTGGATACAGGAGGCTTAGGGTCAGGTGGCTGCTGCGATGACGACGATGATGATGATGATGGAACAGATGCCGGTGGTGGAGCTGGTTTTGGCGGGGCGGATGCTGCTGTTGCTGCCGCTGGGAATGTTGGTTTAGAGGGTGCCATGGGAGGTGCGACGATGTCTGGCCTTGAGAAACCACTAGGACCTGGTGAACTGGCTGCTGATGTAGCCGTCTGGGAGAGAAAGGATGTCAGGTTCAGGTTAACACCACAAGAAAAAGCATATTCAATAACTATTCTAAAGACTTGACATATATACAAGAAACTATTAAAGATACCTTTGCACAATAAAGGAATATATATATCACTTGGCAAATCAATCTCATATGTTAAGTGGATGCACAACATTAATTCTAGACATTTCCAGTAATTCAGTAGTAACGTAATTAAAGAAGTAAAAACCGCACATTTTTTAAAGTTTCGATTTATTTCCCTCCACCTGGCGCTATGCCTGGCAATGTCTCCCAGCTCAGTAATCGGGAAACTCACGACTAGGAAACTAGAACAACACTAAAAATGACTGTCATCTTGGTTTGAAACTCAAATTTATCTGTCATCTCAATATATAATTTATAATAATAATTCCTACACACGGCATACCACAAGGTTCTATCCTAGGTCCTCAACTGTTTTTTAAATTTACATTAATGATCTTACACATTCAGCTGCACATCGCAGTTAAATGAAAGGCCTTCCCGCGTGGTTTTTTTAAACACGGACCTGGCTTGCTGCCGACAGAGTCATCAAAAAAAAAAAAAAGGAAAAAAAAAAGGTTTTTTTTAGGGCGAAAAAGAGGCGTGCAGTTTCCTCGAGGGCGGTTTGTACAACGTTAATTACAGTAATCATTTTTATCAATTGCAAGTAATCATAACATACATGAAGATAAAATCCGAAAAGTGAGAGCTATATGGTCCAGTATCATGAGATCGAAACCTTGAAATTATGTTCATTCTTATTCATCTAAACCTGATATGTCATCACAAATTATATATAAAGCAGAAAACACATAACAGAATAATATCATTTGAGCAGCTAACTACAACAGCTGAAGACAACAAGTTATGGAGAACCAGTATCTTAATCCAATTTGATTGCTGCCCTAACGGCATCCAAGATATGGGAAATAGGCCCTGCCTTATAAAGAGATGCGATTGATCCAGATCAATCATAAGCTTACAGTCTCCTATGAGTATAGTTGCGATTGATATCAACTCTTTATAAGACGGAGCCTATAGATTTCAGGTAATAAGCCAAGAATGAGTGAGAGCTTACTGCAGCAGCACTGGGGAAGAGAGGCTTTGCGGTAGGCGGGGCCGGAGGAGGACAAGATGAGGGCGTGGCTGCGACCGACACGGCCTGCATGGGAGGTATTGATGGCATGGCTGTAGACATGGGAGGCATCCTAGCTGCTGCCGAGGTGGACATGGGCACCTGAGCTCCAGGGTGACCTCCAGGGTGACCTGCAACCATGGGCATCATAGACTGTGGAGGCATGGGCGGCATCGGCATCCTAGCAAGAAGAAAACAAGTCACAGTTAACAATGCATGGAGGATAGACTCATCTCCAGCATGCACAAAGGCTTATCAACCAATATGTCTTATTTCAAGCTTGGAAAGAGGTGTTAGCTTGTACTGTATAATAATAACCCAAATGGAACCCACAAAGGTGACATGTCATGAAATATCTGTCATAAGGAAGATACAGGGGAAGTCTCTTTTGAGAGAAGAGAGAGAGGGAGAGAGAGAAAAGAAAAAAGAGAACGAAAGAGAGAGAAAGACCTTATGAAAGACTCATCACAATCGAACTGCTAGGTGTTTTATTTTGCTTTCTATAAAAAAAGACACTTCCATTATCAACAAAATGATTAAAGATACTATGTCCCTTTTGCAGCCAACATCAAATTCTGTAGAACTTTGAAGGAATTATGAATATGTCATGTATGTCCTATCTGTGAAATCTAAATGTTATCAGTGTCCTAAAATTCAAATCATGCAAGGAAACCTGTTTACTTCCTAGATTTCACTGTCAGACACTATTAAGTAACTGACTGGCTTTTTTTCTTCTTTGGTAATAACATAGATAAAATGAGCTGTAAAGGGTACGTGAGCATTTGAAAGCCACTTCTTGTAATGGCCAAAGTTAAACTGATTGAATCTTTGCACAGCATAAAACATACAACCATTCAGTAAAATGGTCTGAAAATCAGACTATTACGTACTGGCTCTATAGCTCTTAAGTCAATTCGACAACTAATAATCGTTATATTCCCACTTAAAGACATTTTCAAGCCCCCCCCCCCCTTTTGTTTCGGGAAGTTCTAAATTAGTATCATCTTACAAATGCCATTGGAATTTAATCTTTACATTTTTTTTTGCCTGCAAATGGGTCATAGTACTTTTAAATCACCGAAAACTATCTGTTTAGTAAGGCGTATCATGCAGAGATATACAGCTTGGATTTAATCTGGGAACAACCATGTAAAGATTAAGACTACTACCAACCACCCAAGCCCATCGCCCAATACTTTCCCATGCATTAAGCCTTCGCTTTTCTATCCTTGCATACATCACCTGTGAAAGCATAAATTCACAGTAAACAATAATAACCTGAATATATTATTTCAGTACTGGAATATATGAATTTTGTTATTACCTAGGATGATGCCTTGGAAGCATCGGAGACCTTTCCATGAAAAATGTGACACATAGCGAACATTGTTATGCTGACATACAATCACTTTAATACATATTATCTTCTTAATGATTCTCTATGCTTTAGATAAACATAACATAACAAATGCATGCAATTTTGTAAAACTCTTTTTGTTTTATCACAACAGTCATGTACACCTCTCTTGTGGAATTCACTAAAATATCCTTTGCATTGATAATGAGTTCAAATTAGTATCTTTGAGATGAATTTTGGTTCCTTTCAAAATAATAAGAAAAAAGAAATGTTTAAAACTCACCCAGGAAATCTCATGGGCATTCCTGGTGGAATGAAAGGAGGCATCCCTGGAATAGGGGGTATAGCAGGGAACCCTGCCGGTGGCATAGGGGGTGGGGGCATCTCTGGTATACCAGGTATACTCAACGCTCCTCTGGGTGGCATTCCAGGCATTCCAGGCATACCGGGCATTCCTGGCATAGCTGGTACCCCTGCCGGTCCCGAGGCTGGTGTTGCTCCTACCTGGGGCTGGCTACTAGGACCGGGTTTATCACCACCACCACCACCTGACGCTCCTCCCCCTCCACCACCACCACCACCTGAGTGCTTGCTGGCTTGTTGTGCTGAAAGTACAAACAATTTGTGTACCGGTGTTATTATCAGCATGAAGGAAATGGAGCAATCATTACACTTCAAGCCATTCACAGTTCACAATTCGAATCAAACTTTAAAATTAATATTGCTTGAAATTACTGTTACTATCCAATCAACGATATTGAAAGAGTAACTACATGTATGAAGTGTATAAAAAACTGCAAAAGGACGGCAAGTGCATGTTAAACATACTAAAGGCTTTTAATACTATTTAAACCTGACCTCAAGTCTTCTTTTGTTAAGCAGATTTCAAACAAAATCTTAAACCTAGTGTCAGACTTATATTATAGTAGAATACAAGGAATCATTGTTTGTCTAGCTTTAGCAGAGAATTCCTTTGACTTCCCAATGCTTGACGTTTAGTTTAGTCTAGTTTACTTACACTCTAATTCCTGTAATTCTGCCTTTAAACAAATGACATAAAAGAAAACTTAAAAATTGACTGATTGTAAGCAATTAATTTTTTTTCAAAAAGATTTGTACAAATACATGACATCACTTTCTAAGTTGCGAGCTGCCCTGCATGAAACCTCACCTAGTTGTCTTTGGTGATCTAATAAATCTTTCTCTGGAATGCCTTCCATTCCATAGATCTCCACTTCAGTATCTTGTCTGTGAGGTAGGGCATTGGGAACCTTGTCTATATTCTCTTTATGAACCTGTAGTGCACACATGATTAAAATGAAGAGGATGAGAAAGAGACGTACAAATATTTAAGTTGAATGTGATATAGGGCTAGCTAAACTGCCACTCTGAAGATAATGGTACAAGATGGACCACTGATGACTCAGGGCGATTTTATACCAGGATTAACTAAAAAATGAAATTAATGTAGCGACTAGCCCCTTGTACATGTAGGCCATACATAAGCTACTGATTTTCTTTCTGGGGGACAAGTTTAAATGTGTTGAAGATCTAAACTAGCTCTTCAAAAAGAAAACAACAATTTAAAGGAGTGGTATTAAAAATCTGTGGTGTCAATAAGACATTGAGGAATGCTACATTTTATTATGGCCTCAATGCTACCTTTAATTCAATTCTTGGAAACAACAAATTTTCAGAGCTACAAATGTTCACATTGTCAATTACACAAATTTAGTCTTGCACTTGAAAATTACAGCCCCCCCCCCCCCCCCC
>BEXV01002618.1:30932-44960 GCA_003118195.1 Hemicentrotus pulcherrimus
CCCCCCCCACCCTTCCTGGAGGCGCCTATGTCATAATGGATAATGTGGAATCGCTACACACACGGGAGTGCAATGATGCCCACGCCACACTGTACCCCCCCCCCCTATTTGGTGTCATCTACCTTGTGAGGAGACCCTCGCCTCCCATATGACATCAGTGCTTCCTCATAATGACTGGACCCAGGAAACGGTACATAATACGTCACTGTTGGTGATCGTCGATCATCATCCTAATGGATATATAGGTCTGGTAATTAAAATAGGAAAATTATCATCCTCGGCGTCAAAACGAGATCAAATCTTCAATCATAAACGATAACTATTATCGCCATGATCATTGTCACCGGCTAAATATCATTATATCTATCATCACCATCCTCATCATCATTATCGTCAATCGTCATCACCATCATGCATGACCATCGGCATCATTAGATCCACTCGGGTCCAAACAACATTGGTCCAACTCCCTGATTGGTCCAAACACAATGCAGGAATAACTATTGATCATAAACATTTTAAAATGTTAAATGGGTTTTCGTATAAGACTGCAAACCAGCACAACATTCAACTTCCATGCAGGGACGGTTGTTGTTCAGTTAAAGATAGCTAAACTTTGTACGAGCATTAATCAAGAGCATGAAAACATAAGTACGGCAACGCAAGAAAGGAAATATTTAATGAATAGCATAAACATAGTTGTTACAATCTAGAAAGAACACAATTAAATGAAAATCATCCATAGATATTACTAAATACCACACCAAAATATTCTAGAAACAGCAAATCAAATAACTAACATTTTATTACTATAACAGAGAGCAACGATCACAATTTTTTAAAAGGCATCCCACATGGTTTGTTAAAAATTTGAACACTCGTAATATACATAACATTTCGACAAGACAAAAATACGCTGTAATAAACTCTTAACAGTGCAAAAAGTGACATAGTGACGTTGATCAAAAGGCAAAGAAACAGAGAGAGAGAGGGGGGAGGGAGAGAACGAGAGAAGAAGTACAACAGGAGGGGAATGTTGACGTAAACACCATCTCCCTCCTTTTGTCAAAATGTATCCACCCTTCTAGTGATTGTGCCTACGCTACGCCATTTCCTACAAATATTTAAATTCAACTTTCTGACAATGGGAAAGGTCTACACCCTAACACACAACTGAAAATTTGTTTTAGGCTATCAAAACGTTATGTAATACTAATAACGTTAAAGATAAGATAGATATAACACAAGTTCATACCACCCTATAATAACATTATTCGATATGAATTATGGACCGCAAGATTAAATACCTTTGAACTTGCCAGAGTATAATTATAATACCGTCAACATGGAAATAATAGAAACTTGTAGTAACGTAAAGGGCCTACTCCATTTTGGTGACAAAGTAATGTACATTAAAACTGTAAATAATATTGAGTTTTTGTCAATGAAATTCCCTTCATCGCTCAAATTTACAATAAGACTCATTGTGGAAACTGTAACTGAAAAGGAAATCGGAAATCAATTTTTATCACTTATTTTTCTTCCAAAGCTAGATATTTCATACAGATGAAACGACAAATGGGATCTGTACGAAAGAGTTGAATATTCGTTTCTTATATTCCATAATTATATTATTATTAAGCTTTCACTTGTCCACAAAAATCAAGTAATATCAACAAACCGAATATTAGTCGTGAAAGGATGCCTAACTGCATGCATTTCCGAATTCCCACACAAACGACAACCCTAACAGTAGAAAGTGTGCAAAGCAAAGAATCTCTGTATATAACCATGAGCATGTAAATTATTATGTTTCCAGTTGAACTGAAAATGGAGTCCTAGATGAATCATCAAAAATAACGAAAAGTATTCAGGGATATAAAAATTACGATTAGAGTTCCAAAAGAGGACGCTAAATATTTTGCTGTCCTGTCTTTTGTAGAAAACGAATCAAGCATCACTTTACTTGGTTATCTTTTTCTTCGTCGTCTTCACAGCTTTCTTTGTTGGTGTTTTATCCTTCTTTTTGGCAGCTAGTTTCTTTGCCTTTCCGGTAGCCGCTGGTGAAGCCTTTGACGTTGCGGTTTTCGACTTCGGTTTCTTCGCCGGTGATTTGGACATCGGTTTCTTCGCCGGGGATTTGGACTTTGACTTCTTCGCCGGCGACTTCAATGCTGGTTTCTTCAGTGCCTTCTTGATCTTACTTGGAGCAGGAGATTGGGATTTACTTCGTCGCATTATCGCTCTTGATTTACTCACTCGTGGTTTCGGTGTAGCGTTGGCACTTGAAGACCGTGGTCGGTTTTCGACTGCTTTCTTCGACTTCGACTTTTCCACTGGTATTTTTTTCGCGCGATTTTTCCTGTATGGCGGAGGCGTTTTCCCGCCATCGGGGTCACTTCCCTCGGTATCATCTTCATAATCAAAGATGTCGTGATCGCTCACCTTCCGATCTTTCTTAGCTGTGGGAGATTTCGCAATCTTCTTCTTCTTCCCCACTGCTGCTGCTTTCTTCTTCTCCACCTTCTTTTTCTCAGCTTTCTTTGCTGGCTTTGGTGGCTTCCCAAGCTTGTATCGCCCTGTCAACGCGGCGCCTATCGCTTCGGATTTCTTGGGTCGGACAATGGCTCCCGAGTCGACACCACGTTTGATAGCCATTCGAAGTAAATTCTTCATCCTGCTCTGCTCGAGCTCAGGATAAGTCTGGATGATCCAATGCTTGATGGCAATCACAGAAGCACCTTTCTTCTCGTCGAGTGCCTTGATAGCTTCCACCAGCATGTCGTAGTATTTAGGATGAACTGCTGCTTTGCTCGGCCTGGAGACTGCTGTCGGAGGTGTCTCGGGGTCGCCATTAACATTTGGGATCACCTGCTCGTCGTCAGATGACATCGTGAAGAAGCTTAGCGATCAACTTTAGAATGGCTTAGAAGTTTCAGACCTGTAAATGATACCAAAATCAATTTGTAGTTATTATCATAATGCAGATTAGCAATGCATCCTATGACATTAATGCCCAATTGACAATACATTAATGAATATTGCACGTCCCTTTCAGATTTGGAAATGAAAATACCTGGATATACAGAAATCAAAGAATGATGATTTTGTCCTGCGTGATTGTTATCAAAGAAAGCATTATTTCGTAAACCTCTTTAATTTAAATGAACAATCCCCAATTCGTAGAACCTAAAGTGCACAACTTCCCTTAATCTAACTACAGGAGCTTTCTGCATTTGAAACATACATAATTTATAGGAGATCAATCAGATCATCAATAAATTTTTAAGAGTTTGAGTTACGAGTGACACAACACGCAACAAATGGCAGGCACGTTTAGCTTGGAAGACTATTTTAATCCAGAGATGCTATAGGAATATGCCTGTTCTATCGATCGTTACGTATTAGATGTCTTCTTCAGTGGTTATACATTATCCTAAAGTCATTTCAAATTAAATAATTAAATAAGTGGGAAAGGACAAAAATGTGCGCAAATTTGCAATATTAGCTAGTTATACAGGCTTATAGACAAGATCATACTACTGACATTAGAGGTAGTTTCAGCTCCTTCAGTAAACTCCTTCAAAAACAGACTAGACAAACACTGGAAGAATCTACCTACCGTCTTTGACCCCGAAGGAGAGAAATATTCAAATTGACAACTGATTTTGCTCCATGCACACACATCACTATCCAGTATAAACATACATGTGTATGAAAGACAAATGTTCACTTGATAAGACTTAAGCCCGAAGAGAGATGGAAATGATTTTAACCCAATGATCGATGAACAGGCATTGCCCTACAAGCATCGATGGATTAAAGTAAAGTAAAGTAAAGTATTAACATATTCATGAAGACTGTTCCACAAATCCGCAACTCTGTTGCTTAAAAAATGATTCCTCATATATCAAGCCGAAGCCCATGGAGAAAAATTGATGTTCGCTTTCTTCAATAGAAGAGGGTGACTGTATCTTTTTCCATGCAGGCTATGCATGTTGGCGCCATAAAAATGAGGTTCACGCCTTCTTCTATGTCTCATAGCTAACACCGTCTTAACTTGGTAATTCTATAAAATCGAGTACAATTAAACATGTTTCTTTCCCAACAAAAATCAAGGCGAAAAGAAAATATAGAAAAGGATAAAGATATGGGCCTAAAACACTGGTAAAACAAATATCTGTAGATTGAGCAAACTAAAGTTCCAGGTTAGATCCACTCAAGCAAAGCATAGAGAGTCAATGCTAATGCGTATTGACCTTTCGCAATTTGCTGAGAGGCAGGTATTTATACACCAATACACACACCACACACTATTGCATAGACTGCACCCAATAAGACCGATTTAGTTGATCGGCAAATTTGACACTAGACTTACAACTTACATTTTTTTATTATTCTTTTTAACATCAGTAAGTTGAAAAAAATTGTATTTTACTGCTGTTTAGGTGTTCTGAATTGTCACTAAAGTACCGATTTTTAGTGAAATTAGTTGAGTTCTGTACAGTGGTGTATGAAATATTGAGAATTAAAAGCACAACTTTTAATACACAGCTAGGATAGTATAGCAGCTATGTGTGGTTACAACATACTCTTTCAACGTTTGGCGACAAAAAGCAAAATGTTACAACGCAGAATTGGTTATGAAAAAACTTACCGAATATTAGAAGGTCAGTGTCTCAACTTGACCAATAAATCCTTTTATCCAGATCCAATATGGGGAAGTTGCAAAATTGTTATCAATCAAACTCCATTTCCTGGAGGTACTTTTTCAGATAAAATGTCAACAAGTCCCAAACCATTCTCTGTTTAAATGAGGTGAGGCGCTTTACAAAGAGTACATCGGTACCACACGAGGGAAACGACACCTATGTTTTACTACAGGTTACATAATCCAATACACCTTGCAAGTGTTGCACATATTTAAAATGTGTTTAATGCACCACGTTTTTGCTAGGTGGGTAACCCCCTCTGGACATTCACAATTAAAAGGCGCCAACGTCAACCAAATAGCATAATAGAATGTCTTTCTTAGATTCCGGGCATTCCAAACTGTTGTCATGAAGATGAGCTTACATGAATGAATTTGAATGACAACCTTCATGCAGTGCACCGGCTCAATAATGATTCCACCTAGAAATTTGCATAATCGTCTTGGTTGTCCAAGGCATTCAGCCTCCATTCATTATTTTTCTCAACTCGGTTCTACACGTTATTCAGGAAAAACAAAACGCAAATGAAAAGGCTTCGTCAAAACATGAATCTTTTAAAGATATCAATATAGTTCTTTGTTTTAATGCATAATTAGCCATACATTACAAATTTGATTCGAGAGACAAGAACATTTGCGTTGCCGGTGCAATAATTATGATGAGCATCATTACAAGGAGGTGGTATAGAGAATTAGGGGGGCCATCATGGATAATTTATATACACATTATGTACATATTTTTCTCCAGGGGCGGCGATTCCTGGGGACAAGTCATCCCCAATTTTTTTGAAAACGGTGTTTAATAATTAGGCATGAAAGCATTTGAAGGTACATCATCGGGATCATAGACAATGTTTTTATTTCAACTTTCTTTATTCAAAAATAATGTGGAAAATCTTTTCGCTTAATCGGTGCACTCCCTTGAATGTTTATTTGCAATTTATAACGCCCTCCATCTCTCTCTCTCTCTCTCTCTCTCCCTCTCTCTCTCTCTCTCCCTCTCTCTCTCTCTCTTTCTCTCTCTCTCTCTTTCTCTCTCTCCCCCTTTCTCGCTCTCTCTCTCTCTCTCTCTCTCTCAGTCTCTTGCTCACTCTATCCCCTTATCTTAAAAAGGACAAAGAGTATAGATAAGAGATGGACACAATCATGACGAAGGGGTACAGAGGGATATATACGCATATAGGTGTAGATAGTATGTTCCGTTATATTTCGTTCACATTCTGGTTATAGACACTGAACATTCAATATACGTTATGATACACAATTAACAATTAATTACAACGATAAAATATCGAATAACTGCTAGGATGGATATTTCTATTACGTCTTTCCCGCTTTTGTTTATATACATGTATTGTATTCACATTCAGCATAAAACGCAGACCAATCGTACTAAAATAATGTGCATTATTTACATTTATGATACACAGTTTATAATGAAAGATAGAAGGATTGATAGAATACCAATAAAATAACAGCTAGAATGTCTAACCAGTCTATTTGTATGATTCAATGTAAGTCGGCGAGTCATAGTATACTTGGAATGTGACTAATGATTCAAAATTTGAAAAGCTGAAAAGTGTTGCGAAATATTGCAAGATAGATTATCTGGCTCTTCTTTGATGTTTGATTTACTTTTAATTAGCAATAACTAGAAAGTGCTGTTAACACAAAACTATTCTCAACTAAAGGTAGCTTTTACTCTTCATGCAAATATCATATCCAGTGCTTATTATTATCATAATTATGACACACATCGCCCGGGTGATTAACTATGATCTTTTGCTATTGCTATATTAGCTAAGTTTGTATTTACATTTCAATAATATTCAAGTGTAGTAATATATAATTTAATAATAAACTATTCAGAATACGCTTCCAAAAAGTTTTTTGCATCACCATGACCTAACAAAGCATTTAAATGAAGACTCATTTACACCAGCTAATATCAACTGAAATGTCTTGCCAAAATAAAGTACTCTATGCCAAGCGGCTTGATATCTTATTCTTTTGCCGACCTCCTATCAAAGCTTTACAGGAGTGACGTATGTTTAACCATTTTAAACCAAAACAAATGACGGCTCAACTGTGCCGTTTGCACAAATATGCACAAGCTGAAAGGGGAAAACGAAGTAGGGGACAAACGAAGAAGGGGGAAATCCCTACATTTCAATTTTGTCCACAGGATTTATGAAAATGGTAGGGGGAAATTAATGATACAACAAGTTTTTTTTTTTTTTAATGAAATGTTTCTATCTGCCAACATAACAAAGAGAAAAAGGACAAAGTTTTCTAAAAACAAGCATGATGATTTGAGTTAGGCAATTAATACAAATGAGAAGGAGATGTCACATTGCTATAATTTCCGCCCGGCTAACGCAAAATAATGTATTCCCACGAGCATTTCTCCTCACTTTCCACTATCGGCATTTCGTGTGCTGCTAGTTTGACTCTGTCTTGAGCGATCATAGATGAGTTTCCTGACCCTTCTGTTCATCCCAAATGCGGCAAAGATGATAACACCCTGTAGAGAATTGATGATGATGTAGACATACCAGAGTGACTTGTGATAAGTGTAAGCGGCAATAAACCCGAATCCCCAGCCGAATCCAAGCAGAGATGAGATCTTTGAAGGGGAAAAGAGAAACAGAGAAATTAAGTTATTGCTCACTGTGACACATTCAATATTGATAAAGAATAACTTTAGAGCTTTCGATCAAAAACACAATATCTGGAAGACGATCTCCAGGGCAATCAACCCTAGACACCTAACCCCAGGACAATTATCCTAAGACAACACTATGCCAACTATACCCATCGGACAACTACGGGATACAGGCTAGTTGTTCGGAGGAAGAGGTCCGGAGCCGTGTCCATGAGGGTAGTTGCCAGGAGGTAACTGTATGGTGGAAATAGTTCTGTGTTACTTATCTGAGGGAGTATTTTTTTTTACTCCATTAACAAAAAAAAGAAATATTTATTCATTTGTTATCGAATTATAATTTTTGTATAATTTTATGTATTCTTTTTTTTTTCGGGGGGGGGGGGATAATTTCCTTGGGGAAGTTATCGAGGTCAGTACGAGTGATATCATGATTTAAAAAGAGACAAACCTACATTCTATTGCGTCGATTGGAGTTGACTATTCGTCATTTAACAGCAAGGAACGACAACAATGAAACATTTAAAAAACGAAGAAATGTTTAGCATTTAGAAAGCCACGATGTTATACCTTTAGATAAACAAGTGCTTCCATCCGTGACTGTCTCGATTGGCTCTTCCGTAGACTTTCTGCCTGTCTCAGGTTTCTACGAAACCCGAAAACGATCCAGATACACAGTATGAAGTTGACAAGAAGGCTGATAGCCATGGGTCCAAGCATCACTGCAAAGTTTGCATTCATTGGATAGATCCAACAATGTCGTGTTCCTCCGTAGTGAAGGATGATGGGTCCGGTCTCGTCACCAGAGGCGAAGTGTACAATAACGCTTGCCAAGACAATGAGGGCTGGTAACACGATGGCGTATAAATAAAATAATGCCATTCTCCCACAGGTACTGGTGTTGTCCGACTTGGATCTAAGGGCATAGACGAGGGCACACTTCAAGTTCCAGGCTAGTACGTTGGTCCAAAAGAAAGACGACAGGAAAGAAAAATGTCCTATGATTGCTATGGTCTGACAGAGAACCGGCCAAGTTGTGAGGAAATTCGTACCATACTCGACAATAACCTGGGAAATCATAAGAGTGACGAGGAAATGTATCATGATCAAACCCTGAATATTTCTGAGAGAAGGAAAGACCAAGTAAATCACCAGCGTGGCGAAGAGACACATGGATGATATCCCAAAAGCAATATTAGAAACTAATCGCTGCGTGTTGGTAAAGTCAAAGAAAGACACATTGTCAGACCAACACAGTTTTACTGATCCATCTTCTTGAAGGGTGTAGTCAGACGGTTGAAAGACAAGTCTATCAAAGATGAGTTTGTTCTCACTTGTAATGACAAACGTACCAGCCTGTATCACACGGGACAAACAATCTTGGAAAGGATGGATGACTCCACAAATCGTTAGAACATCACGAGAAGAGTAAAGACCAGATGTCCCATTAACGTCATGTATTATCGTCCTTCTGGAAAACGACGGCAAAATGTAGCGATCATCGTACTGAACCAGGGTCAGATTGCCTGATCGCAATGGCTGGAAATTGTTGTAGTCATCGTAGAATTCTTCAAATGGACAGAAATCAATGTCACCTTTAAATGGAACGTATGCACAACCTTCTGTGAAATGAAACTGAAAGTCTGAACAGGAAGATGTCGGGTTAAATTCAATGTCCATCCAATATTTGGTTCTTATTTTAATGACACGGTACCCCTGACTATTGATGGGGGAATATATCTCTCTGGTCATACATGAAGCGTTATCTGTGTCGATTCCCAGATAATTCAATGCAACTCCAAAATGCGCTGTAATGGCAGTCATATTGTAACAAGAAGTCTTTTCGTTTGCTAAGCTGTAGGCATAGCTAACATTCCACCTTTCATATGCGCATGGTGGCCAGCTTATTGGTACTGGAACGCAACGACCATCTTGATTTGAAAAACCATCAGGGCAAGTAAACCCTAAAACTAGATTGGATGGTATGAATACTCCTGGAAGTTGGCTGTTCTCATTAGAACGAGGATCTACTGTAATGAAAATTTGTGACAGATCATCTGTCAGTGGCACCGTACACGAAATGCTATTCATATCAATGATATCATGGCCGTAATTATTACATATCAAGCAAAACTCGTTCCAGTATACACGTTCTCCAACAGACACAAGACCAATACCTGCCTGACATAGCGTTAAGATCGTGCTATTGAGGGAACTGTCGTTTAATGAACATGAACCTATGATGGTATTTGGTGAAATACATTCTCTGGGTGAAGGAAATTGTCCAATCGATCCCACTAAGTTACCACAAAGTGTGTTATTATCTTCTTCTATCTCTATACCTGGTTGAACTTCATGAACAGACGAGTTATAAAAGACTTCATCAGACTCGTTACATGCCCTTAATGCCATATATTGATTTAATGACCAACCATCCTCCGTAAGCTCGTTACAAGTGGCACAAGCGAAGTTTCGAAAGAAGATTGGATTTCCGTCCATCTCGGCATCGTGTACGTGCACGACTTCCACGACATCAGGATCTGACTTCTCACAAAGCCTTCTCGTTTCATTATCCGACCACCAACTCGGACATGCACTGACGAGAAGGTAGTCGACCACCCTGGCTTGGTAGTTTGAGTTGTTGGTAATCACCCAGATACGTGTGCATCTCCATAGATCCAGGGCTGGAAGATCCATTGTTACGTTCATGGTTTGATTGTTGAAGGGTTGTATGCCATGACAACAATCTTGAAACCAATGACACACATCATCACAATGACAGAATGTCTTAGTGCTTTTGTCTAGAGCGTCTGCTGAGTCGTTTGATGAGATGTTTGATGAGATGACAACTTCTTGATCTGTAAATTAAAGAAAATCATTGTGAGAGGCTGTCACTACAGGATAAGAATATTCGCCGTGCATTTTTTCTTCTATTCAACGTGCATTTGCGAATATTTGTATTCGTTGAATATCCAACGAGGCATCATCGGTATACTATACTATACATTATGCAGGTCTATAATACTATATGATACTTTGTGTACTTGGTTACAAATATCACTGATTGCTTGTACATGTGTGATTGTGTTCTCAAATACACTTCTCATAGGTGATATGAGAATCTATTTATTTTTCATTGTCAATGATTTATCAATTTATGTTTGATTATCAATGGCTTATAGAAGGGTGGGGGGGCAAACAGATTAAAATTGGGGGATAATTAATAAATTTGAATTGATGATCGCCATGTAAATCATATTTTAATCTTTATTCTAGTTATCCATTTGTAATTTTCCGTAGGTGGGTTTATTTTTTTTTTGTAGCATTGTTTTATTGTATTCATTCAGTACAAAATATATAACAAACAAACATACAGCTTCATTGATTTACATATATAAAAATATAAGGACAATTGTACATCTCTCTCTCAAAAAAAATATAAAAAATACATAAGATAGTTAAATACACAGTACATAATGTTTTCAAATTAATCATACTGAACGAATATTATAAATCAAAGAGTTACCTACAGACAGACACACCACATACGCCCACATACTCAGATACGCATACAAACCTACATATCCCCTCCCCCTTTATTCCAAAGCTCAACAAATCCCCCTCCCTTCCCTTATGATTGTAATATACAGATTTAAATCAATGATCGTCTGCCCTTATAATACTTTCACACTCACAATAAAACTGTCTTTCTACACTCCCAAAGGATGGTCGACACGCATTATATTAAGGGGTAGCTTGCACAGAGTACTCAAAGAACGGTAGCACAGGCTGCATATTAATGTTTATGAAATTAAGTGCAGCTATAAACTTCATCATTTATATTATCGGTTAGCCATGATATGAAGAGAAAGAGAACCAGGTATACGACAAAATGCATCAAAATCCAGCCGTATTCCTAAAAAAAAAAATGTTTATGTTTTTATGTATGTATGTATATACCAATATCATTATTTTGTTTTATTTATACCGTAGGACGTCTGTATGGATAAAAGCCGGAAGAAAGACATTGTAAAGAATTATTAGGTGATAATTTGGAGACTGTGGGGTTGATTGCAGAGAATTTACATTTATCTCCTCCTCATTCCCCGTGCAATGTGTAGAACATAAAGAGAAATACAGTATTATTATTTTTTTTTTAAATCAGAATGCAAAATAGAAGTAAGCGTATTATAGAAGATGGCGAAAATGAACAGGATATTCGAAGATCGTAGCATTTGGAGAAATATTTGTGGTAGAAATTATTGGGGTCACATTTACACATGAATTATTCAATTATTTATTACACATATCAATATCACAATTGTTGCACCTGAGAAATGAAAACTGGTTATCTTAGAAATTCAGTGTTGAATAATATACCTTAGAGCCTGGCATTCGTAAAAGCTTTAGGTTTAACTTGAGTTGTTCTCATAAGTAATGTATGTTGAATAAAGTGTCTATCATTCTCCTAATCCTGTACGAACTACCACAATTCTGTATACAAACGAGTGTACCCCTTAAAATGGATAAATGAACAAATAAATAAATTGATATTTAGACGTGTTTTTTTGCAAAGTTTGCATGCTGGTCACGATAGATTGTGCATAATATTACTTGGATTATTTAGACCCCAATGTTGGCATTCTAATCACAAAGCATAAATTTGTTTTTCTTCTTCCACAATTATGAAAACAGTTGAAGTGATAGACCTGTAACAAGATATATCAATGCCAATAAAAATAACAATGTCAAAATCAGTCTGCTTGTATGATTGGGATTAAAGATAAAGTGGAGTTCTGGTCATGTGAGTGCATTGTGAAAGAAACGATGTGGAATCTATCAGAAAAGGTTGATCATCTAGTATATAAGTATTCATGTGTATTGTAAGGTTCTGGAATCATCAAAATGATAAGAAATGTTGCCAAATCTTGGCAAAGTTACAAGCACTGTACACAGAATGACTATATGGGACTACACGAGCACATGGGGAACCCCCCCCCCCCCGAGTTTTACGATGTTTCTTGTTTATTTAGAATATGAAGCCATTTAAAGCGCCATGCTTTTCAGGGAACATGTTTAATCTGATGTTCTTCCACCCTTGCATAATAACATTGATAACACTCACAAATTATTTTTTACCTCTTCCCAGAACTCAACCTTCTCTTTAAGTGATCAATGCAATGAATGACCGTTCATTGAACCACTCCTTAATTTGCTTTTCATTTTATCTTTATCTTGCAATCACATTGTCCTGTCCATCAAAATGATCAAATTGTAAATATTATGGACTCATTTCTAGGTTGTAATATTTGAAAGATGGATAAATCTATATCATGAAACATCAGTTGTCCATTTTGATTATCTTAATCTTTTACTTATTTTGTTGCATAACACTTGCACGTAATTACATTATTTATTATGTACGTAAACTAATATTGACTTTGCTCATGAAACTAAAAAATAGATTTGTGTATTGATCAGCCCTTTTTGGGTATCATATGAAAGAGGATGAATTAATCTTTGACATAAAAAACACAAATTCATAATGTGTTTTTTTGTTGTCATTCTTGTCATCGATTGGAAAGTCGGGATTCGTTTCTTAAAACACATAGTACCTGGGAGATTTTTCGGAGGTCAATTACTTTTCGCATCCGTTACAGGTATTTTGCAAAAGTAGAACTCACGCGCAACAAGGGTTTGTCGATGTTGTTCGTATGGGTGGTAATCAAGTTTTTAAGAGAGAAGAGCTTTGAACATTGGAACACCCCCGTCGATCGACACCTATACGATCTTCATAGACGTTTTCAGCAGGCCAACGTGAACAATATGTCGGTGTTCTTGACTGTCGGTCTCACCAACCCTCAAACAACTTTTTAGAATGCCCGTCAGAGCGAGTGTGGCCGGTGGCTTGTCAGTCTCGAAGGCCTCGTGGGCTTTCGTCTCGTGGACCGTATAGCCGTGAGATGATAATTTTATGATTATATGCAAAGAAAGGGAATTGTTTGGTACTGAATCAAAGTAGTTAACACTGTTGTTTGGAAGAACGAGATATATACTGGAAAAGATAAGTTTGGGAATTCTAAACAAGAAGAGGAAGCTTGATTAATTTATTTATTTTCAGTGTTAGTGAAGTTAAATCAACTATCATTCATTGGGATTTGTGACTAGGTGCGCCTGTAACCCAGCTAACAGTGGAAGTTACAAACTAATTCAGGCGAGGACGCAGGTTCGAAACTGAGTCACGTCTTTAGGATGGTGACGTTTAAAGGTCAGTCCCAGACGTAAATAATCACATCTGATTGACACGTCTGTAAAAAACCAATACACACACACACACACAAACACACATTGTGCCTTACCCAGAATCGCTGATCCAAAACGCACCTTTTTGTGAGTTTACAATCGGCGATTATGATCGCCGTTTTTCTGTGATTCTACAAAAATAAGAAAAGACGCAACCGTGTTTTGAACTAAACGCATAACAAATGCCTCATTCTGGCCAGAAAAAGTTGAGCATAAACGTACCCTATCTCTATCAGTCTCTGTTTATGTCTCTGTCTGTCTTATACACACACACACACGCACACACACACGCGCACAGCTAATCTTCACATAGAAGGTAATTTCCTATATACGGGGTAATTTTCCGGGGGGG
>BEXV01002619.1:18076-29377 GCA_003118195.1 Hemicentrotus pulcherrimus
TGTATTCAGCTGCATGATACAGGTGAGTGAGCTGAAGACACGGCAGAGCTTCGGCCGGCAAAGTGCTTTGCGAAGGGCATAATTTATCGAGACTGAAAACAAAAACAAAATCAAAATCTCTTCCCTTCAAATTAGGAACGTAGTTTTACTTCATATAGTAGATTCTATTCTTTGTTTTCATTATGAAAGACACAGAGATTTTTGAAAACCAGTAAAAAGTTGCATTTTGAGGACTCACAATATTCTGTACCTGTGTATATGACGCACCCCGACTTTTGAATTTTCCTGACGGTAAAAAAAGTGCGTCTTATACACAGAGATTTACAGTATCTAAGTTGAGGGCTGCTGGCACGTCAGGCTACTTTGCTCATTTCTGTAGCCCTCCTGCATCTTATGTATGCTAAATATGCATTCAATATATTTGTTCAATTTTGTTTATTCTACACTCAAAATATTGTATCAAACCATATTATGTTCATGAAAATGTATGATGAAGAAGAAAAAGATGCAGAAACCAATAAATCAAATCAAATCAAATCAAATCAAATTATCAAGATATTTATGATTGGAATAACAATTTTTTTTTTTTTTGCCAAACGGTTTTCATAACACTACAGTCTATTGGGGGAAACAAGTATGGTAAAACCGGTCACTCAAAGATTTTTACTTTTGTGTAGCACTTCTTGATTATTTTGAAGCGCAATTTCTTAGGGCTTTAATATTACACCCTATCACAGACACTGATAACACATGTAGGGCCGTGTATCTCAGATTTAACATTGTTAAAAGATCCCTTTAAAAGCAATTGCAAATTATGCTACCTGCTCAACCATATACATGTAAGTTAGAATTCTGTGGTGATTAATGCTTCATAAGTTCATATGAAAGAAGAGAATATTAGATTTTGAATAATGTGTATATTTAGCAATTAACAAAGGGCAATCCAACCCTTGTAATAAGTTGATTTGTATGAAAGCAGAAAAAATAACAGATACAGAATGGCAAAAGTTTGAAATTAATCAGACCAATAGTTAGGAAGTTATGAATGTTTGAAATATGAGACCACTAAGTCTTGCGAATCTCAAATTGGTAGTTTGGTCAGTGGATTGTGACATATATGTAGGACGTGGATAACTCTCCCATTTGCAGTGTACAAAAATATCACTAATTTCTGTTTTTCTTGAAAGTTCCTTCTCCCTTGGGGCTCTATTCCAAAAATATCATAGATAGCATATTATTATACGTCCTCTAAAAAGAATTGACCCTCCTGAGCAATGATTTTTGACAAATTTAAATTATAGTAATTTTATATGTTGGAACGGATGGGAAAGTAGTCCGGCACTACATCACATTGACATTTCCGTTTCAGCCAATTTGAAGTGTCCATACTGTATGTATAATGATCACAACTTTCAAAAAATGCATTAACTTTCTTACATGTATATTTAGTCAGATTTAATATAAACTTTCATCAGTGTGTTTCTCTGATTTTTCTGCTTTCTTTTTAAGAGTAGTTGTCTATTTGGGTTGGATTTTCCTTTAATTCTACATCATTTTTAGCCATAATGACCCAAAGTCACCCACGTAAGGTTGAGTTCTATCATGCGATTAAGAAACAGTGTGGAATCGATTAAAATAAAATGATCATGTAGCACATTAGTATTGGTGTGTACTGCAAGGTTCTGGAGTCATCAAAATGATAAGAAATTTGACCCAGTCTTGGTAAATTAATAAGCACTGTACACAGAAAGATGTATATACATTTGTAGGTCTACACAAACATGTGGCATAAAAGTCGGGCCTCATTTTTAAGCTGTTACATGTACGTGTCGTATTTAGAATATAACGGCATTTGAAGAGCCATGCTTTTCAGGGAAAAATTTTCCTCTGATGTTCTTCCATACTTGCATAATAACAATAATAGAGCTCACAAATTATTTTGTTACCTCTACCCATTACATTACCTTCTCTTTAAAGCCCCACTGCATCACTAATGGCTAATTGCGTCCTCTATATAGCAAACAGTGCCTAATCGGTACCCCATGATCTCATTTTTCTTATGTTGACCAAGCAGGGAGGTCTAATCCCTCCTGGCCAAACTAGTGCAGACGGGCTTGAAGTGGGATGCCGGGATCAAGGCCACCACCTTAGCATCTTCAGTCGAGTGTTTTAAACAGCACCTGACAAAGCACCTTGACCTCAAGTGGCTCAGGGTCTACCGGTTTATATTTTATCTCCAACGTTGACATAAATACCTTTGGATAACTGCAGGAATCTCCACTTTCTTCATATCAATCGTTTGCCCAAGCTCTGACAGGAAGTGGACGTATGTAACCTTGCGACTGAATTTCACACTGACGATGTGGCGGAAAATGCCCCAGATCATCTTAACGATCTGAGATGGATGTACAATGTACAAGGCCTTCAAGTTCTTCTTGTACCTACAAACATAAAAGATACAAAAGGGTGCATGAATTGCATTATGAAAGAAACGGTGAGGAATCGACCAGAAAAGGTTGCAATCTAGCATATAAGAATTTGTGTGTATTGCAAGGTTCTGGAATCATCAAAATGATAAGAAATCTGGTAAAGTTACAAACACTGTACACAGAAAGATGTATATGGGACTACACGAACACGTGGCGAAAAAATCCCCCCCCCCGAGTTTTACGATAAACATGAGATATTTAGAATATGCAGGCATTTGAAGAGCCATGCTTTTCACGGAACATGTCTTATCTGATGTTCTTCCACACTTGCATAATAACAAATGATAAAGTTCACAAATTATTTTTCACCTCTTCCCAGAACTCAACCTTCTCTTTAACATACGTTCTTTTATAATGACGTTTAAACATATGGTACTCTCCTCTTGCTTGAGCAATTTTAACTCTTTTTTTCATAAGGGGACTTTCTTGACAAGACCTGGGACCTGTTTCACAAAGCCTCTTTTCAATGACAAATGACAAAAATCAGTGACAAATCTGCTTACAACCAATCAGAAGCAAGGATTTCAGTAGCTTATAACAAAATTTGTCATTTTTCACTGACGACAAGTTTTGTGAAACACCCCCCTGCTTAATCTTTGATTACATGTATAATGATTTGAGTTTCTGCTCTTTTTCTGATTTGTATGTGCTTTTATTGGAATTACATTAAATTGAACTTTAACTTGAACATTACTATTTTCCTCTCAAATTATTATTTACAAAAAAAAAAATACATGTGTGCATAAATATGCAATGCAGTCGCAATTTAAATTGCTTTAATGTGGAGAATAATTATTTTGCAACTGACCTTTTCTGCACGTTATAATGTGTACACAAGTGAATTGATGCATGAGGGTCAAATGATGTGTACATGTGGGTGAGTTTTGTCATCACTCTGGATCCAAATATGGCCGAAAATATTCTTGAAGTACATGTAAAAGGACAATATGTAAAGTATATATGTTTGTATGTCCATGTACATGTACAGGTATGCATGCCTGTATTTTGAATGAATCCAATGATTTTTAAATTTTTTTATCTGGCTGCTAAGAAAGCATATCCACAGGTATGTACATGTACATGTATGCATGCATGAATGAATCTAATGATTTTTTTAATTGTTTTTAATCTTGTATTATTTTTTTACCCGACTGCTACATGTATGTGTATGTATGCTTGTATTAAAGAAAACAACAATCTCTTGTGTACATAGTTGCTATTGATATCAATCGCAAATGATTTGCGATTAATCACAACTGTTTATAAGACAGGGCCCTAGGTATGCAATGTATGAAGGTACATGTATGGACAGTATGAAATTGCTGTATGTTTTAGCCAGCAAGTCGGACGCGAGAGCACCTCACAATTAAAGTCACATAACAAATCTACAATATGTGTATGGTGAAAACTGTGATGAAAAAGTTATACTAGTGAAAACTGTGATGCCAGAAAAATATAGTATCATCCACCTGTCTCTCATAGCCACCAATGCAAAGCATGTACAAATGTACAACATGATACCAACACAAGATAGGGGACCATGATCAAACCCTGACTGCACATCAAATCAACCATACATTTACATTCAGAAGAATTTCATCGTCTCCAGTTTGTACTTCTTAACAACAACAAAGGAGATAACAAAAAGCTAAATGAGCCCAAATGTCAGTTGACATACTGTACATGTACAGTACCTGTATCTCTTTGAAACTAAATCATAAACTATCAAAACCAAAGATAATGCTTTTATCATAAATCTATACATTCATTGACCTTTGTTAAACTGTTACACCACAATAACCTACAAGAGACCTATACACAGGCTACACTGTACGCAAGACAGGTTTCCAAAAGGCTGGCCCATAACACCAGAGATGCTAACCTCTTGACACAAAAAACAGACTGAGTATCCTAAAAAATCAAATCTTGAAGAGAAAAATCAGATTTTCACAAAAAACTTGACACTACCACTTGACACTACCACTGGAAGACGGCCCAGGCCAGAAACATTTCAGAAAAAATGTTTAACTGGTAAGTATGGTCAAGTAAAAAGTTTGCTCTTTCATTAAAATTTAATGGCCTTAGTCGAATTACATAATACCGGTAGGTTACATTTCAATTTGCGTAACCACCCATTAAGCCGACATGATCACAAAAACTTTTTGCAAAATCAACTGCAAGCAGATCCAATACCTTTCAGTAAATCCCATAAAATATCATGTTCGGATAGCATAATGCGTCAGAATGTTTGAAAATTTTAACCCGTGATATTTGGAGATGCATGTACATGTACATGTACATGTATTTTAACCGTCATAAGTACAGTCCATGCAGAAATTACAAGAAATATGGTGACAAGTGTACTGTATGCTATCCTTTGCTTAAAAAGACTGGGGATCCACATTTTACAATATAGATTTCTTGTCAAAATTACTGTTCTGTTGGAAATGAAATATAAAACTGAAGTGAAGTGAACTGAACTCATACACCCTATAATCAAACATGTCTTGGAGAAGTTAGGGTTACCTAATCAAAACCTTCCTCAAAATATATTCAAAGAACAAAACCTGTTCTTTCATAAATTATCTTTTGATGATCACAAATGGAACAAAAGCAATCCTTGAAAAGTGTGGACTTTGCATTCTTTAACAAAAGCGGCTTTGGTTCACTCAAGCATAAAATAACTCCAGATGTTTTGGTGTGATTCAATTGGTACGAGAGACCCTGAGCTTTCCATATTATAGAAAACATTTACATATTTATATGTCACATCTTTTTCAAACTTTAGTTATGAATCAATACTAACCAATGATTGTAGACTACAAGTAGATTGTAGCTATTTAAAGTCACATTTGCTATTTCTTTTCATTCTCATTTTTTTTTGTATGAAATTCTGCATTCTTTACATACAAATTGATTTTAATATTTTGTCTAAAGCTGCATTTACACAGCAAGCTAAAACCCTTTTTTCACATTCAGTGACTCGTTTCACAAAGCCTTTTTTTTCAATGACAAATGACAAAAATCAGTGACAAATCTGCTGATAACCAATCAAAAGCAAGGATTTCAGTAGCTTATAACAAAAACTGTCATTTGTCACTGATGGCAAGTTTTGTGAAACACCCCCCTGAATTATCAAACACAATTTCTGAATGGGTTTTTTCAAGTAGTGTAAATGGTACAGAACATGTAGTTTTAAAGAAACAATGGGTTTTTCAAATTGGTTTTTCTGCAATAGAAATATGTTCAATTTATTCATTTGAGCATTCTCCTGTTATGCTGAACACACAAAGCTGCCAATATCTAAAACCCAACATAATCATAACTCTACTACATGGATGGCAAACAAATCAAAATCAAGCAAAATATTAGACATACTCCAAGAACTCCCCCAAATTAGAAAAAAGGCAAAATTCTATTTATTTCTTTTTTTTTACAGAAAAGGAAGAGGGTATTTTTACCTTGTATCGGCAAGACTAGTAGAGATACAAAACATACATGTATGTTTTATGAAATACTCTCGAGGGACAAAATTCATCAATTAACAAACAGCTTTAAAGCATTAACATTGCCATAGAAGAAAAAAAGCTTGATTTTCATCATCTGAAACTCTTTGGATACAAGTGTTAACTTGTTCCTCAAATCAAATCAAAATAAAATTGAATCATGTTTTGAAGAAAAGAAAGTGTAATCAAGTAACACACAACTAGAGTTAAAAGAAAAATAAATGTCAAACTAATTACTAAACAAATCAAAAGATACCTAAATAAATGTAATAAAATACACAAATCAATAACAAATAGTGTTTGACATGTACTTGAATAGCAGGTGGGCTGGATGAGAACTAACTTACATCGTCAAATTTCACCTTCAACCATTTATGTTTTTTTTTGTTTTTTTTAAATAGGGAAAATCCATCCTGACATTTTTATTGTTTTTAAAGAAGCAGAACTTTTTTTTTACAGCAACATATATATCATAAGCAAAAAGTTTTAGCAAGTTGAATACAAAATAAGAAAGTTATTTGTATTTTGGTTCAACGAGACAAAAAAACCAGGAAATCCATGATGCACATGTACACGTACACATGTTTCTATTGTAGTCATCTCTTTATCTATTTGCTTAAATTTGTCATAAATTTGTATTTTATTTATTGGTGAAGGAACATCTTTGTTTCATACTGTGTTTTGTGAAATCATATTTCCAATTATTAAAGTTAGGGTACATCTATCCTTAAAAGTTTTCTTTAGAGTACCAGCAAATACTTTTTTAAATTTTGAGTATAAAGCAAGTGGGGGAGGATAGGTCACTAAGAAATGCATTTTTGTATGATCAATTTCAACTTCAAAGAGCAACAATGTTTTTATTTTTTGAATAATAGTTTCTTCAAAGTTTAATTGATCTTTTTTGGTAACTATTCTGCTTTTCATCAAATCAACTTAGTTGTTCAGATGAGAAAAAATGGTGCTAAGGTAATAACTTTAATGCTAGAAAAAAAGTTTGAGTGAAAACGGACCATCATTAATGATAAAAATTGGTAACAAATGATCTGATCGATTCCTCAATTCTCCCAACTATATTATTATAATTTTTTAAAATTTTAGATGAATGTAAATCGTCACAAAGCAATGAATTGGCTCCATACCATTCATAACATTTTTTAAAGCCTGTTTTATGTCTCATTTTCATGGAAAAAACGGTGGGAAAATTCAAACACATTTTTCAGGATTTTTTGCGAGTTTAAGGGTTGGTTCAATAGAAGAAGTTTAACTAGTAACATTTCATACAAAAATTATAAATTTTTTCATCAACCTTCAACAATGTTACCAGTTCACTTTAATATAAGTTTGGACTTCCCCATAAATGTTTGCACCCATGCTCATATTGTTGATTACACTGTACAATCAAAACAAAGTGATTTTCAATCCACTTACTTTCTCTCCAGATTTTTGTATGCCTCAACCAAGAATTTCCATGAGGGCCTGTTCTGTCTGGTCAAGCCATACTGGAAGATCACCAGGCTATAGTCATTCTCCACATACTTATTCAAGGTGTCCTTCATGTACCTGTTGTCATGGTTACAAATGATTAAACAGTCATTGAATGGGCAACTTGCAAACTTTTCGACACAGAGAGTAAATGTTCTCACAAACAGGAGTCCTATACATGCCAATCAATATTATAGTATGTCACAAAATGAATTTCCTAGTAACATAATACACTAGTAATAATTTTTTTCCCAGGGTATGCTGTTAGGCATGTTTATATGGACAAGAATGGGTCGGTGTAAGACCAACAAGGCAAGATGGGGCCATGTCCATGAAGAAGATACTCTCTGCGACTGAGGAGAGACTCAGACGATGGACCCTATCTTGCAGTGCGGCGAACGGGTTGCACAGATGAAGACCTGGCCCTTGTTAATGAAACGGCCATTGCAGCCATCAGGCGATGGAAGAACTTAATCTAATTTAATTTAATTAAGGAACTTTAAATAACCATCTTGATCTGAAGAGACACGAACGAAGGATATATATTATAAAGGATGCCAGTACACATATGTACACTTGAATCATCAAACTGCCTTGAAGGCTGATGTTCGACCTTTCGTTCAACTCTTGTTTCCCTGATGTCACTGTATTCTGTAAGGAACAGACTAGGTATTTTCAATCGCACATTACTCCACAAATGAAAGGGTGAGAACCCCCTTCGATCGTACATGTAGTGGATCATTCTTTATAACTTTGCGGTTTTTGAAAACGTAAAAGTTTAAAAGTAGGACGGAACCATATGAACATAACCAATGCACTCACCCAAGTAATCTCATCTGGTTGTAAGACTTGCTGGGAGGAAATCGGCTGCAATAGACAAAGATCAGCTTTCTCCCTGCGCTATCGTCTCCTACATTTAGCACACACAAAAAAGGATAATTAATTATGATACCTATAACCTGGATTTATATAGTTTTTAATACAGATACATCCTCTAATGCAGGCATCAATATGAAGCCTGGACCCAACCTCTTCAGAGGTTGCCATGTATATCAACGTTGACTCAATGCCGAAGCTTCAGCTCAAGACCGTCAATACTATTGTTGTTGTAGTGAAGTCTTAATGTTCTGTTTAAATAAATGGTGAAGCTTTACCTTTAAAGTTGATAAAAGGTGTGAAGCTTGGCAAGTAATTTGTGTTTTCTGGTGACACTACATCGGTCGCGTCGAAAATACGTCAAAGTCGTGGTGTTTCAAACAACTACTGTATAAAGTTGTTATTTTTGCATACAGATACTTTTTTGCGAATGGCAAGCTAAGACACATTTTCGCAAGTCTTTGCTTTCGTGAATGATACTACCTCTGCACAGTCTGCAGGACCGTAAACACTACGCCATGCCTACACTCCGTGCTACTACATACAAGCTTCACCTATGGAAATACATGTAGCTCAAAGATGAAACACATTTGCCAATTGAGTGATACTTTGCCTATGTATTCTGTAAAGCAAATGAAGAGGAGGTGAAATCCTGACCTTATAAATAATTGGCTCAGGTGAAAAAAAGGTGATGACATGACGAGGGTGGGTCCATGCTCCAAATTGATGCCTGCATAACATAAGCACTTTACAGATATTTTTTCCCAGGGTCATCAGATTTATTCATGCACAATTTGCACCATCTCCACTCCCTGGGGACTCTAGTATTCCTACCAGATGGCCACAGTGGGGTATATGGCATTTAAAAACACAAATGCTTTTGTCATTCTACCAGTTTAACATTTCTCTCATGGGTATGGAGTGATAAATATAGATTAATACCTAGCCAAAGAGCTTAGTGCCTTGTCTGGGATCGAACCCTCGACCTTTTCATCCCAAGTCAAGTGCTAGCTTAAACAATTGGACTACGACACCTCTACAAAATACTTCCCAATTGTCAACTAACGTATCGTAATACTACTTTAATACTCTCCCTATCATTTCAAAATAAATCTCAATTATGAAAACAGGTAAATGCAGACAGCTCAGCAAAAGCTGAAATGAAAAAAAAACAGGAAGAAAAATTAAGAATATTTTACTATTGCATGAGATAACAGAAGGAAAGCAAAGGCCAACATCTATATACATAATGTTGGTTTTTGGCATAATGAAGTTATCCAAGGTGACCGCATTGGTTTGATGGTTTGGTGTACCCGACTGCTACAGTCTGTAAGAAAGCATGTGTATGTTTGTAAAGTTAGGCAACCAGGGGACAGACAGCTTTAAGTCCTCTCCGAGGGACCTGGTAATGAGGATTAATGCCTTACCAAAGCGCACTAGCAGATCAACTTGGTTTTGAACCAGGGACCTCCCGATTACGAGACCGCTGGTCTATATTCTACCAATGAGCCATTGGGTAACGTCTGCATTGATGGCTCTAGGTGTACAATACCCAGTTATTATGCAACACTCTATATATTATTTCATGCAGGTCAGTAGGTCAGTATTCAATTTAAGTCAGAAATTTTTCTAAGTATTCATCTAAGCTGAAGACTAAGTAAAATTAAGATATTCAAATTTCAAACTTCAGTATTGAATTGAATACAGACCCAACTACATGTACATGTCAAGCCACTCTGATATGACATTTCCCTTTTAAGCTGGTTAGAGAAACCCAGAAGACCTACCTCCAACTTGAATGATATTATGTTTGGCTATGTCCTCATAGTTATCAGGTTCCATTGCTTGATCTGCCGTAGCTTCTGTCACCCCTCCCTGCTCCTTAGGCTGATACACCCCCAATGTTGCAATGGAATCATCTGATGGAGACTGAAGTTCTACATGCAATGGGAAAATAGTCAAGCCATATTAAACAATTTGGTTTGAACCTTGAATGGTATTTTGTCTAGTGTTGTGACAATGGTGTATAAAAATAAAATGGTTTTTTTTTTTTAACGACTGTAATAGCCACCAGTGTAAAAATTAGCATACAAATTCAGCAAACTCTCTGAGCATTAAAGTACATTAAACCTATTGCTATTGTCGTAAAGTCAGCATAAAAAGATATGGCAATGCAAAATCAGACATTTTAGCGGATATCGCATGTGTACCAAGAAATTGGGTATCTGCCGACGGCTTGTGCAGTGACAGGAGTCCAGAAAGTTGATTTTCAAGAGAATGATGAAGTTATATGCAATGTAGACAGAAAATATTTACGATAGCTAGTGCTGACATCAATAGGGCGCGATTATCTAGGCTTGCCACTAGATATGTACATATCAAACCCCACTATCGAACCCCACTATACAAACATGACCCGTGTAGGGTCTAATATCATTTTTTTCCCGAAAAATACTCCAAAAATAACAAGTAATTGACACAAAACAGATATAACGACTTTTAACTCATGATCTTTATTTGGACATTTAATGAATATTTATTTCATTTTGTGTATGTTTTAGTAGAGTATCTCCGCACCCGAGTTACGGGTCAAATTTTTGATAGGTTTCTGAACAAGCGCGCCAGAAAAGTAAGATGATTTACCTTTAGTCTTTACCTTTACCGCAAATACTGGAAGAATGCTGTGACAGCAGTCTAGCTTCGATCCAGGTCTATCTTCTTGTAATCATTCTCTTTAATAATGATTCTCATTATATACAAGGAGGCAGAGGGGCAAGAGGTTGCATCTTGAATGGACAATGTACCATGATGTACAATGTCCCAGGATTTGTTTACATCATTCTACACCAGTTCACACAGGTAAATGGATGCAAATTAAGGCTAGGTGGTATCAATTTGATATTTCATATTAATAATCACCCAGCCCTTAAACCAGGCTTAACTTTTTT
>BEXV01002619.1:31552-41694 GCA_003118195.1 Hemicentrotus pulcherrimus
CGGGGCACCAGCAAAAAGGGAACCTTACACAGGGGTATACCATATGATCAAAGTGTTAAAGATTCATTCGTATATGTCCAACATCAGAGCCCCCCCCCCACACTTTTCAAGTGCCCCCAAAAGTGCCACTTTTACCTTAAAAGTACCCCTATTAATATGTAAGAGTGCCCCCTCTCCTTTTTTTTTTTACCTCTGATAAGTGTCCCTTTTCCCTTTGCAATTACTTTGTGTTACAAAGTAGCGACCCTTTTTAATCTTTATAGTAAGTGCCCCTTTCACTTCAGATAATTTTCCCCTTTCAAATCTGAGAGATACTAGTTTTACTTTGACAGCCCTCTTGATAAGTTCTCTTTTCATCTCTGCGAGTGTCCTTTTCACATCTAATAACTGCCCCTTTTATGTATAGACATGTACCCCTTTTCCTTTCTAGTAAATGCTCTTTTTTCTTCTTATAAATGCCCATTCCCCTTCTCATAGTAACCCCCTACATCTGTGATAAGTGCCCCGTTCATTTTAACATATGCCTCTTTACGTCATTTTTTTTTATAAGAGCCCCCATATGTACCCCCTCCCTCCTCGTAAAATCCCCTTTTACCTCCGATCAATGCCCCTATTCAAATTTGATCGGTGCCCCTGTTCTTTCAATTAATGCACATCTTCCTTCGTTAAGTGCCCCTTTTTCTATCTCATAAGTGCGCCACATCACCCAACTGAAAAAAAAAACTATAAAGTATAAATAGGGGAACCCGGGGCATGCAAGTGGACAAACAAAATTGGAGCAACCAGATCAGGATAACGAAGCAAAGTAAAGCAAAAATACATCAAATAAATAGAGGCTTATTTTAAAGTTCAACGGTTTTGACCTATGGCAGTGACAACTCGAAATATTGATGGTGAATTGTAATTCAGATCATGTCTATAATCTACAAATAAAATACAATTGCAAGTACTTATTATGCATTTCAAAACGTTTTTTGTGTTATCGTTTTCTCAATCAAGTGATTCAATTAAACAATCCCTCTTTCAAACAAGTATCTATCAAATATATAGTTTTTTTTTCTTCTTCATTTATACATATATATTCCGTTAATATCAAATAATTGGATCCATTAACCATCCAGATATTTTATATCCCAACTTCACTACTTACAGCTACTCGCGCCCTCTATAAATCAAACAATGCCCAATCGGTGACCATTGGTCCCCATTATCCTCTTTTTCTTATGTAAAGTGAGAGCTGATTTTATGAGATAACCACCTGTCAGTGACCTTGCAGGGTGGTGTAATCCCTCTTGTAAACTAGTAAAGATGGGCTTTAAATTATATGTCTTTTGGCATGCTTGCAACATTTCCATACAGTACGGTGGAGTATTTAATTGAAAAAAAATGATATCATATAATCATCTACAAAACAAATCTACCACCCGCAGACTGTAAGCAATAATCAGAAACAATTGCCATCCCAAATTTTTCTCTCCAATCAAAAGAAATTTTATCCACATTATGCGCTTTATTTTAACGGACACATGATTATTGTCAAAAATTAATCTTCCTTAATCCTCCAAAGCCATAATACTGATACAATATTGACCGTTTAATTCTACATTTCCCCCTCCATATAAATTCAAATGAAATTTTTGCAACTTCTTTGAATACCAAATGAGGGACAATAAAAAGAGAAGAGATATTCACCGTTGCCGGTCATAATGGTGGAATAAATATTTTTACCCCAATTTATGGAATGATTTTGACAACTATTTATTAATAGATCTAGATAAAAGTTAACATTCTCAGATTTTATTGAATAATAATTTGTGAGTGTTTGTTTTGCGTGACTGCTAAAGCATGTGTATGTTACTATGGTAATCAACTAGGGGGCCTACGGCCTTAAGTCATAACTGGAAGTAATGAGGATTGATGCCTCATAAAAGGGCCCTTATATAGCTGATCGACACGGTTTTGACCCTGGGGGCTCACAGTAATGAGGTCATTGCTAAGCCACTGAATCATGACTGTACGCAACGGGGGCTAGGGTACGTCGCCACCCCCACAAAATACAAAAAACAAAACAAAGAAAATGCAATAAATTATCAATAATTAATTGCATTTTGCCCCGACCCCTAACATAACAAAATCCTCTACGTGGGAATGCAATGCATGGCCCTACAGAGGAATTTGTTATTAGGTAAAAAGACAAAAAAGCCAGTAAGTCACTCAATAGTGTCTGACAGTGAAGTCTAGCAATTAAACGGGTTTCCTTGCATAATTTGAATATTATGACACTGCTAATATTTACATTTCACAGATAGAACATGCATGACATATTCATAATTCCTGCTGAAATAATGTGTAATTTTTGTAGAGAATGTTACTCATTATATTCCTTCTACTGTACTAACCTCTGACATGCGAACAATCCTGAACAATTCTCAAACCACAAAGATATCTATGGTTTTCTTTGATGGCGTCACTGTGCAACATCCTCTAACAGTAAATTTTCGACCACGTTAGAATTTTTCCAATCGTTTTTCCATGAAAATAAGACTTAAGACAAACATCTTTCAACACTTAATCGTCTGGAATGGTTTATTTATTGCTTTTTTTTTTTTACATTCACCTAAACTGTAAGTAGATTATGATGATATAGTTGGGAAAATTAAGGAATCGATCAGACCAGTTTTTCCTAATTGTTATCATTAATAATACTCTGTTTTCACTCAAACTTTTTATATTAATTTTAATTGCACATTTAGCATTGGCGGCACTACCTTTAGCATCACTATCTCTCGTTTGAACAATGTTACCAAGTCCCTTTAACTTACGTCTAAATATATTTCTTCTCGCACAAGTCGGTTTGAAATACGGTCCATTAACCGTAATGTAATTAAAGAACTATAATTATTGTATGCATCTGGCGAAGAGAAGAAAACAAAAGAAAAAACATAAACAAAGAGCTTTATAATTTAGCCCTTCAGGCATGTTTTGGATTTGTAATACGGATCTCGCTATCATAACTTAAAGTTAAATGATTTGCCTAAAATGCACATGAATTGACTGGCCCTCGCACCAGATCAAAATTAATATGCACCTTCTATTAGAAATAAAAAGAAATCCCAATAAACCAAATTCCCCCGAACGACACCAGCTTGGCATCGCAATAAACTGTTTGTGTAAACCGAACCCCAAGCACTGCCACCCCTCAGTAAATTACCCCGCGCCACCAGGCCTCAAGGGAAAGAGTTTTGATTGGGTGAGCAAAACGGTCAAAACTCGAAAGATATTAATCACACACAAACACACTGGCGTACTCACGCACACGCACACACACACACACACACACATACACGCACCACGCACAACCAAAACGCACATATCAATAGGCTCACTGGAAAGGTTATTAGCTGGGCAAGGGACGATGATTCTACTCCTCGTGAATACCTAAATTCTAACATTGTCCAACATAACATAGACGTAAGTGGGGAGGGTGGCTATAAATAGGGAGCTGAAGTACATCAGACAACTCATACACGGGAAAAGCCCCATTGCCATCATTTAATGTTTTAGTGATCTGCTTTCATTGCATTTCAAAAATATATCCACGAAATAAGAATAAAATGCCGTAAATGGACACACGATGTATCATCAGGACATGTCACTATCGCTCCCACGCAAATTTTAGAAAATATGAAAGTTTAATATTTGGGCGAAAGACGACCAGTCGCATAAAAAAGTTTACCGGCCCGCATACCCGCGGACCTATTAATATAATGTGAAGCGCGACCATGCGGGACGGGATGAGGCCATGAGGGGGAAAGATTGCTGTCCTTCTCAGGTCCGATCAGGACTTTTAACAGTTTAAAGTGACTCGGTAACATTGTTGAAGGTTAATGAAAAATTGCATATTTCTTTTTACTTGTATGAAACGTTACTTATTATGTTCCTTTTACTATACTAACCCTCTAACAGGCAAAAAAATCCTGAACAAAATTCTCAAACCACAAAGATATCTATAGTTTTCTCTAAAGGCATCACTGTGCAACACACTCTAAGAGTAAATTCTCCCACGATTTTTGAATTTTTCCAACCGTTTTTTCATGCAAAAAGACATATGCTAGGCTTTTAAAAATCATTCTTTCAACACTGAGATGTCTGGAATGGTATAAAGAGCAAATGCATTGCTTTGTGACGATGTAAATTCACCTAAAATGTAATTAAATTGTAATAATATAGTTGGGATAATTAAGGAATCGTTCAAAACAGTTTTCACTCAAACTGTCAGATTATCTTTAATTGTACTTATATCATTGAAATCACTACCTAAGCACCAATTTCTTTCATCTGAGCAATGTTACTAAGTCCCCTTAATTATGGCATCACGAAGTTACCGATTGATGTGCGCCCCTCCGAGGTACAACACCTATTTTAAAATCCAGATTTTCCCCTTTTTCACGTTAAATAGGGGTCAAACATAAATCTGGGCTAGATTTTATTTTTTTTAAACTGGGGCAGCTATAAAGTATTATATCAATTAACCCTTCTATACGCATTTAACACTCGATGCTTAGTGGCAAACCACGCCCCCTTACCTTGTCCCATTTACATTCAGTTGAGACTATAGCTAGTCCTTGAACCGAAAATCCGTCAGAGATACGTGCACTGGGGTGCCTGAACGTGACAGATCAGATCAAACATCTGCTCATTATCTATAATTCCAGAGATATTCTAACAAACAAAAAAAAGCTGACAAATTCAACACCGTTTTCAGGCATGTGAGACACAAACAGGTTGGTTTTTTGAGTGGCCTTCCACTTGTAAAACGGATTGTTTCTCGTTTTAACAGAAGACTGCTCCATACACATTCCCACTAAATTTTGTGTACCGGATGAAAATGGTATCATTGAATTATTATCAATTTTTCCAAAGGTAAAATCAATTCAGGGTGACTTATTCCTACAAAGGTAAAATTTTGCTCAATCTCCCATGCTTGGGGTATTATTTATAACAGAAATTGTGAGAAAAAAAAAACACTTTTAGCCAATGGTAATCTAGTTATACATTAGTATGTGTTTGTTGCCTTTATTTTCCACTCCATACCTAAACAAGAGAGATAGGATGACGAAAGCCTTAATTACTAATACAAAGTTTGTATTAGTAATTGCCAAATGCCCTCATCATTGTGACCCACATGTTAGGAATATTTCCCCCAGTGGAGTGGAGATCGTTCACACTGCTAACGGGTCAAACAAGCTTATTTGATCCCAGGGTTTGAACGCTTTTGTCAGTTAACGTCACATTCTTTTATATAAAAGTGCAGATTAAAGATGTTGTAGAAACTGATAACAAATTTATGTCCAGTGACATATCAAGGGGTATTCGCACCGGACGGCTCTTGTATGGGTCCCAAAAATCTCAAAAGAGAGAAAGAAAAAGGCAAAAAGGAAAACAAAATATAGTCCTGAAGGATTATGTAGGGCCCCAATGCAATGCAAAAGGCACGACAAAATAGTGTTTTCAAGGGCTTAAAATGCGAAGCTATTCTATAGATAGTTCGATTTGCTCCCTAACTTAATGTTCATTTCAAGATTTTGCCCTCCTTCCTTTATGTAAGATAAAGTGCATTAGTTTCAAGGGTGTAACATTCGAAAAATTATAACCCTCGCTCCCCAGTATCGAAGTTTCATCAGGACGTTTTCAAAATTGCTCCCCGAATAGAAAAAGAAAGTGCAAAATAGTGCTTTCCACATTCGAAAGAAATTTGAAATGATAAAAGACAGAACGTTTATCATGCTGCATGACCCAAGTCCATAAATTCATTTTCCACGCAGTACCATAATATCTGAATTCAAAGAGTTTTTTAAATTCTTTATTTCTAACTAATCCATTTGGATGGGGAGGGGTGGTGTGTTTGGTAACGCCGCCCTTCACCTTACCTGCAAAGACACAAAATGTTTTTCAGATAAAGTGGAGCAATTACGTCAAAAGAACATAACAAATACTAGTAATCGATATGAAGCAAAAATATACGGGAAAAAAAATTAGAGACAAAAGAACATCTGTGGGGCAAATAGTTTATCTCCTTGTTCTTCAACCACGCTGACCCTTCAGTTATTTACCGCTAGGGAAAAAAACCTTCAGTTTTTCACACTAAGCTCCCCATTCGCAATATTGATCGGTTTAGATTTTTTGTTCTGGTCTTGCTGCTTCCAAACTTTCAGATATAGGGAGTGATGTCACGTTTCCATCGGTTGTCAGACAATCATACAGGGCTCAAATTAATTTTTTGTCCACGGGGGCTCTTCCAAAAAAAAAGAGCCCCCGTGAGCCTTCTCACGGGGGCTCTTATTTTAATACAAATTTCGATTGACTTGGTACCCATGAAATTCCTTGGTATTTTATCATTATCATTTTATTTAAGTCTGCATTTTCCCTCTTAGAAATTTACTTGTTACATAGCTGTTATTGACTTTTATCCCCNATTCACAACACAAATTACCAAGATGCTTATCAGTTTGTGACGTCATGTCCTCACAACTTATCAATTGCCTTTATAGTTTAATCCCATTAATTTCCCTTTAGCCCCCAAAACTTGATTTCCCAATGCCTTTGCCCAGGTTATATGATTTATTTCATATAGAGTGCATGACATTTCCCAAAAAACTTTTATGAGTTTCGAAGAATAAATACTATTGTCCGAATATTGTATTTCATAATTATTGATTTTTATATAAACAGTTAATCAAAATTCAATTTTTCATGATTTAACTGGACAAAAATTACTCTTTATTTGTGCATCCACAAACAAAAAACATATTACTAACAATCTAACTTGGATGCTGGTGTGAAGAAATAAGATTCTTAGGATAAAAATAGGAAATTTATATGATCAATATAAAAGAAAAAATTAAATAGATAGTGAGGACCATACGTCACAGACTCATGAGTGAGTTGCCAATTTGTGTAGTGATTTTCAAAGTTTTTCATGTCATTACAAATTCATAACTTTCTTATTAGTTATCCCATTTTGCTCAAACTTTTTTTGATTGGTTCGTCTGATTCTCCTGGTTCTATTGAACTTAAGCTATTTTTTGGAGTGGACTTGGGCTTTAATTTTGAAAGCACATAAGTTTTTAACAAATGTATTTTACCCATAATAGTTAAATCTCTTTGTTTCCACCATACAAGCATTTCTTTTTTATTTAACTTAGAATTTCTTTATAATACAAATCATCTTTTAATCTTCCATCTAATGAATAACTCACCCCTAAAATGTGTATTTCCGTAACCAAATTTCCAAATAAAGGCCCATCAGGCTTGTTCTCATCCTCACCCATCCACATAAAATGTGTCTTTGTATCATTCACTTTAAGACCACTAATTTGTTCAAATGATTCANAGAACACGTCATCTAAGTTCAGTTTCATTGGTTTAAGGTTTGAAAATTGATACTCAATATTGTGTTAAAGTTATATCAGAAAAGATAATCTTTATTCCACGGGGGCGATTTATAATTTTGCGATCGCCCCCGTGAGCAACCTGACGGGGGCGATTATGGAGCTCACGGGGGCGAATCGCCCACCGCCCCCGTGTATTTTGAGCGCTGCTTTGCAGGTAAGGTGAAGGGCGGCATTACCATACACACCACCCCTCCCCAACCAAATGTATTAGTTAGAAAATAAGAATTAGAAAAAACTCTTTGAATTCAGGGCCCCGGTCTTTAATACAAAGAGTTACGATTGATCCAAATCAATCACAAGTTTGCCGTCTGCTATCTCTTATGTACAAAGTTGCGATGGATATCAATCGTAAATAAGTTGCGATTGATATCAACTCTTTGGAAGACGGGACCCTGATATGGTACTGCGTAAAAATGAATTCATGGACTTGGGTCATGCAGCATGATAGTCAAATGTTAATGCATCGCTATATCAGCGATGTGTAAAGCATGGCAGCATTTTTTTTAACTCTCAAAAACGCTATTTTTAACGCATTTTACCCAAGGAAAAAAACACGAAAGGAGCATTAGCTGCAACCAAGCAATAAGGATTCTTTCATAGTTTTGAACAAGGCAAAACGCTTTTCTGAACAATTGTCTTTTATAATTTCAAATTTCTTTCGAATGCTGAAAGCAATATTTTCCCACTTTCCTCTTCTACTCGGGGAGCAATGTTGACAACGTCCTGATAAAACTTTGATACTATAGGAAGCTTCGTAAGGGTGTGAATAATTTAGTTGTCAAAGGGACAAAGAAATAGTTAATGAAGGTATTCTTGTCTTATTTAGATTGCTGCTTACAACTGAAAGACTTGAGTTGTGTATTAACAATCATCAGAGAAACCTACATAAACAAAATCTATCTTACCGCTCTTCATAAAGCTAGCCTAGACAACAATCACCGGAATAGCCTCATTAATTTGTTAGTTTAAAAAAACTAAACAACATAAATATTATAATATATACCAGACATTTCAAGGGTAATTCGTACAAAGTGTGAAGACTAAAAAGGACCATTATATAAGCCTCTTGAGGTTTGACAAGGTTGACGGTTCCAAGAATTGGCAGGTAATAACACCATTATTTCGGTGGAAGAGAAAAGTAAGTTAAACAAACATATGTTGGGAGTGTTACGTTAGTCTTTAAATAAAACTGTTAATAATGATAATAATTGATAATTAGATCAATTTGGATAGCGTAGCTACAATACAAATATACTCTAATGTGTTGTGATGAAAACAGAACTCTTAACAGTGGTACTTTACAGAAACACAATCAAATGATGAAAAACTATTGATAAAATCATGTTCTAATGTCTTGAAGAATCTTTTAATTTGCAATGTTTTGCATTCCTGCCCTTCTATCTGTCAATACCAAATCCAATCGAGGCATAAGTAGAGCGCCAGCATCTAGTTGCCTAATCAAACGCGTCAATGAAACTGGGAAAGAAAAAAACAAAAACAACTACTAAATATCAGATCATGATTCTCCTCAGAAAGACGAGTAGTGATTGGGGACTTTTAGATTCGCACGAATACAATGTGGATTGCTACGATCGACGTCCTTTAATGCACTTCTTTGAATGGACGTCACACGGAGCAGTCCACGCAAATCTAAAAGTCCCTAATATTAGGTAAAAACACGGCGTGTTTATGTAGGTATATGTCTTTAGCTAGGCTTTCAAATTGGATAGAAAGGTCACAAGAGCGGTGATACCGAAGAAGACTGTTCGACAACTTGGGTGCAGAAGACTAGTGAATTATATCCCAATGAACAGAGAACATGTTCGAGGACTCTCAAGTAGATATCTACCTGCTGGTAGCAATATGCTCGAGTACCGGATTACAATTGCACTGAATTTTCTTTCAAACATTAATCCTTTTTATTTTGTTTTTAAACATATGGACCTTTCAACTAAACAAATCTTATGATTTCAGAATAACTTATCATACAACAGTACAATCCTATAGACAGGAACTGCATGTGATGTGGCATTCCTCAGGGCTGGATCAGTCTTTACGCTGACAATATTGACGATTTATCAACCTTTAACTTTCTTTGATTCGCTGCCAGATTCGAATCTATTTTACATTTTGAACTGGACGAGCACAAAACGAGTTCCAAGAAAAAAAGAAAAAAATATATGTTTTGATATCGTATTCGAGATCATATCAGCATACATAAGCAAACCAAAAGCAAACAAAAAACGAAAACAAAACAAAAACAATTTCTCAATTTTTTAAAAACACGCCTGTGTTGTATTTCGATTTGTTTAATCTTTATGATATGAATATGGGAATAAACAATCAAATAAAACCAATGGAGTCAAATTTGTAATACCTATATTGCATTTAAACTTGTCACATATAAATATATATTCGAAGATTCAGTTTACATGATTAAACCTAAAAGAGCAATACACCCCCAGTGCTCCATCCATAATCACATTTCGTCTGTTGCCATATTCATTTGAATGTAATAGGTGATAATGATAAAATGTGTGTAGTGATGAAAAGGAGTGAGTGTAATATAAGAAAAGAGAGAAAGAGAAGAAGAGGGAGAGAGAGCGAGAGAGAGAGAGAGGGAGAGATGATGATGATAATACTAGTAATAATAAGTATACAAAATGATAACAATGATGAAAATAGTAG
>BEXV01002621.1:8106-36570 GCA_003118195.1 Hemicentrotus pulcherrimus
GATTTTAGGGTCATCAGGTCAAAGGTCATGGGGCTCATTATGTATGCCTATAAATAGCTTGTGAGTGCATTATCATTAAAAAACCGACAGACTTGAATTTCAAAAATTGCTCTATGGCGGAGGCATCATTTTCGACTGCGCGCAGTCAAAATTCCATCTAGTTTCTTCATAAAATACGTTTCTTCATAAAATACGTTTCTTCATAAAATACGTTTCTTAGTTTTTAAAAAAAATTAAATTTACATTCCGCACGTCAAACAACTGCCGTAAAATGGTGATTCGATCACAAATTCAATAGCAAACTAATTTAAAACATACTTGAAGAGAAAAATATTATCAAAAAGAATGAAATGCTGATAATACCAAAATAACCACCAAAAAAATTACTTGCTTGTATGGAAAAAACAGCATGATGAATGAACATTTCTGCATTGGAAGGGTATCGCACATGGTTGTAAGTTTCGTTTTTATGAATTCCTTTTTTTTGGTCGCACAAGGTTGGCAGCTCTGTATATGACATTCTGCACTGTGAGTTTATCTAGAAGAATCTATCCCCCAAAAGGAACTTCCTACTGCATAACACTCTTTGCATCATACCAAGCATACTGTACTACAGAAAGGACAAACAAAATTACTACGATTCTGCATTAAGTTGATAGATTGATAAACCTTGACAGCACTCATGTTGCAGATACCTTAGTATCTTTTTTCTGAAATAATCTTCACTTGATATTTGAACTCCAAGTATATTGTAGACCAGTGGATCCCAATTTCATGATGTCTCTTCCTCTATAACTGTGTGCAAGACATTTTTTTGATAAAGAGAATTTTGTACTATATGTACATTACAAACTTTAACTTGATACTTGTTCATGTTAGTGATATATTTTTGTGTGCAGTCTTAACTGTAAGGAGCTCTTAACTTGTATCACTCTAGCAAAACTTATCTGCATTCTGTTTACACAGAGTGATGGCACCACTGACCCCAAACTCTATGTGTGGGACCCTGATCTGGACACCTTGGGTTTCTTTGACCTCAAGACAGGTCATGGGGACCAGGAGGATGAGCCTCTTAGCAAGGATGATGACATCACTGATGCAGAAAGGTAACTTGACTTGGGAAACTTTGCAGAATGCCCCACCAAACAAGTTACTATTACATTGACCCTAGAGCCTAACACCAACCTGACCTGACCCTTGCCCTGACCCTGACTTTGATTTGGGAATGCTCCCCCACTTCACCCCCCCCCCCCTCCAGTGAAATGGTGAAAAAGAGAGTAATAGAATGGAAAAAAGGATTGTTAGTGAATGGTAGAACTCTGTCCCACACCCTCATAATAATCAATAGCCTTGTTAATTTGCATTTCATCCACCTAGTAAGACTGGTGCCCCTATAATGATACCGGTGTGTCTGCAATTTCATGACCCATGAAACCCCTAGTTTCTTGAAATACATTCACACTTTTCTTTTGATCAATCTCCCTAGGGGTCGTGAGGAAGCCGCCCAGGACGTAGCAGGCCGTTACCCCACCAATATCTTCTGGGATGCCCACGAACCCAAGCTCTTGGTATGCGAGGCTAAGCTGTCCCAGAATGAGGAGACCAGTACTACCCCTAGGAAGGCAGCTTCCCTTCTTAGCACCATAGTCAATACACAGGTAGGAGAGCTGCAAAGCTACATGCCGTCAAACCTGTCATAACAGCCTCTTTTAGTAAAGTGACTCTGTAACATTGTTGAAGGCTGATGAAAAAACTGTGCAAATTTTGTATGAAATGTTACTTACTATATTCCTTCTACTGTTCCTACCCTCTAACAGGCAAACAATCCTGAGGAAATTCTCAAACCACAAAGATATTTATAGTTTTCTTTGAAGGCGTCACTATGCAACACCCTCTAAAAGTGATAAATAGTAAATTCTCCCAACTATTTTTGAATTTTCCCAACCGTTTTTTCTTGAAAAACAGACAGAAGTCAAGCTTTAAAAAAACTGTCAACACTTAAATGTCTGGCATGGTATATAGAGCCAATTTATTGCTTTGTGACAATTTACATTTACCTAAATTGTAATTAAATTGTAATACATGTAGTATAGTTGGGAGAATGAAGGAATCAAGCAGATCAGTGTTTCCCAATTTTTATCATCAATAATGGTCCGTTTTGACTCAAACTTTCAGATTATCTTTAATTGTACATTTAGCATTGTTACCAAGTCCCTTTAGAATGCCACCTGTCTAAAGAATGTGAGGAAAGGCCTCACATATTATTATACATGATATTCTATATTTTGAAATGGGCTCTAGAATGTAGCTAATAGCTAACCTTTATTGTCACATGTTCATAATTTTTCCATTGCACAGAGCTATGCAAATTTTGTACAACAGTATACAAGTTGCGCAGCGCTCTTGATCCACACATCTTAATGTGTTCAAAGTTCGGTTCAGACGCGTTGTGATCAGCGCTCAAAATACACGGTGGCGGTGAGCGATTCACCCCAGTGAGCCCCATAATTGCTCCCGTCAGGTTGCTCATGGGGATGATTGCAAAATTTTAGAAAGCCCTCGTGGAATTATAAAATAAACATTATCTTTGCTGATATAACTTTAACAAAATATTGAGTATCAATTTTCAAACCTTAAACTATGAAATGGATCTTAGATGGCCCTTATCTCTCCCATCTCTATGAGTATTACCAATAAAAATAATGGAAGCTCGCAGTGCAAGCTAGTGTTGCCGTCAGCAGTGGCTATACTATGTTTAGGGGGTTTAACCCTCCCTCCCCCTTGGGCTGCCAAGTGGAAATGTGATGTGCATAGAAAATGCCATCATGTGTCCAGACCTACACAGTATTAGTAGATGTCAGTAAAACAGGAAAACATCACAACGGGGGCTCATGGACGATGCTCCACATCGTATTTGGGTTACCTGCCCCCACCCTTAGCAAAAAGCTAGATCCGCCCCTATGTTTTGGAAGGATATGGTTAAGACTAAAAGTAAAGAAAGAATGAAAATAAGGTTGCTCCGAATAATGAGGAGGACATTATGTGCAGAACGGGAAGAAATAGAGAGAACATCATCACAGGGATAAAAGCCATTAACAGCTATGTAACAAGTAAATTTCTAAGGGTAAAATGCTGACTTAAATGAATGATAATGATAAAGTACCAAGGAATTACGCAATTTCACGGGTACCAATTCAATGGAAATTTGAATTAAAATAAGAGCCCCCGTCAGCACTAGGGGGCTCTTTTTTTTTAGAATAGCCCCCATGGACAAAAAATTAATTTGAGCCCTGGTTGTGATGCACATAGTTTGGTGATGATGTGCACACAATGTGAGACCATCCCAAAAAGCAAATGGCAGCCTCCATGATTGTTGCGACTCTTTGCTTTTTGAGCTCTGGTATATGCATCGTATGTCAAGAGAACAAGGCTATAATTCAATCTGGATTGTTTATCCTGCAGCAGATAGATTTAATTGTTTGATTAATTGTTTGATTAATTGTTTGAACCAGTAAAATAAAAACATCCTCACAAAAAATTTGCTGGGAAGTATTTTCATTAAAAACTACAACTCTCATTTGCACGTATGGACCTGTGTAAAGCACATGGTGTTGGGCCTACCTACCTTGATTTTCTTGTCTTTCTATGCTCATTACTCAGCCCCTATACATTTTCTACCAAAATCGTTTGACACATGTCATTTATTCTTGAACATTCAGTGTAAGTTTTGTTGGATTCTGTGAGAATTTATTTTCTATCATTACCAGAACTCAAGTATATCGTTAAGTCACGATGAGACGGACAATGAACTCAACAAGTCTTACATATTATCCTATTGTGACTTAACCTGCATGCAAAGCATATTTAGTAATGCTCTCAAAAAAATGAATTATTTGTAAATCAGCCACTCTAGACACTTCTAGACATTACTTGTGCTGTACATATAAGATGCCATTTTTCCTGATTTTTCTGGAATTCTGTATTTTTCTTCAAAATAAAAATGGTTCAGGAAAAACATAGACAAATCTCTGTCCATTTCTCTCTTTCTCTCTGACCATTTAATGCATCATGTCTGTTTGAATTTTGCCAAAAGAAGAAAGAGAAAAAGAAGGGAATGCGAAGGAGATTGAGGAAAAATAACAACAAGTAGAGATGGCTTGAGATGTAAAATGAGCACGGGGATTTTCTCTGCATCTATGTCCAAAAGACAAAGCAACCTGGATTCCTAATATGTATGTGGTGCAATGGATAGCAAATCACCTACAGAGCATCTTGGAAGTGATTTTTGTGGAGAAGAACTTCAGCTAGATGAACAATTACATCAACTTAGGAGACAAAACAAGATGGAGACATACTCTAAGGAGGTGATCAGGATAAATAATGATCCACATCGCCACTCTTGTATGTTGATGAGAAAGCTGTTTGTGCTCTTTTTAATTGTTCTTGATGGATATCCCATGTTAGGAAATGTTGTTGAGGAATGTCTGACAATCATCATAACTGCTCCAATTATGGAGCAGAACTTCAGCTAGATAAACAATTACATCAACTTGAAGACCTACTTCTTACCTGAAAAAGTGAAAAATAAGATCCATATCAAAATGTACCAACCACCAAAAAAAATTCCACGTCACTCTTCTATATTCCAGATACAAGCTCCATATTTTACTTCTATAAAGATATATTGAAATTCTAATTACACTCTCAATGAACATGGAAGAGATTTTAAATTCTTAATAGGTGATTGGTAATTGGTACGCTTTGAAATGTTATGTATGTCAGTCTTTAGTTGGAAAAAGGCATGACACCTCTACATATAAAGAGTGATGGTCATTTACATGTAGTTACACTATACTATCAATTAAAATTGAGTTGATCTTGTTGTGTGTCCATAGCCCGAGATGATGGTGGTATCTCTCTTCACAACCTTGGAGCATGGTGTGGTTCTCCAGGATAGCTTTGGGCACATCCAAGGTACCTTGCTGGGTGTAGAAGTACCCTACTTCTACTTCATCAAGAAGGTAAGCTTTCTCTTCACCTGTAGTGGCTATGTCTTCTAGAGCTTTAGGTTCCTCAAATGTAGATTTAAAATATAAAAAAACTAATGGCAGAAAGGAAGATGTTCAGACATGATGTGTAGGGAATGGGATCAGTGTTTTTGTAGAACCAAGATGTTTTGCATATATTTCTACTTCTACTTTATGAAGTCAATGAGGGTCATCCCTCCAAGGAGGATTTCTTCTTCTCAAGTGAAAAGGACAATAACAAGGAAAGTAGCAAGGTAGGCAAGGTAGGATATACATGTACAATACATTTTGACTGGCAAAAATGCCATCAAAGATGACATTGACAAGGTCAAGGACAAGAACAGTAAGAATAACAGTGAGTAGGGCAAAGACCATACCAATGACAATGACAAGGGCAAGGACAACACCAATGACAAGGGCAATGACAATACCAATTATGCCAGTGACAATGATTAACATTGGCAATGAGTTATATTGACAGTGCCTATTACAACAATTTCAAGATCACAAATATATTCACTACAATAATATTATAGGCCAGTATGTCATTCTTTATGTTTCAGGGCAAACCTGTAGAACATCATATTTGATAAAGATTTGCCACCTACAACACTGAAATAATCTATACCCATCATCCTATTTGTAGTGAGATTTAACCTTGAAATCTCATACTTTTTTTAAAGTTCACTTTGGATTTGGATCCCACCATTATTGTACTGTACTTGTATTTGCTTTGGATTCAACCTTTGTTTTATTCTGTCATTGTGTTGGATTTGGATTTGACCTTTATTTGACTTTGTATTTGATTCATGCCTATTGAAGGCTGGGGAAGGGAAAGCAAAGAAAGGAGTATTAGTAAGTAGTTCACCTTCTTGTGTGTGTTTTATCCTAACCCCCACATGGCGTTTTCTTCCACAGAATTAGATGTCTAAAATGTTCAAACAGTGTTGTACTGTACCAGTTCATGCACAATGTAGATAAAACCATGCACAACAATATGTTGTCAAAGGGAATATAATACATTGAATTTAATACCCTAAACCTTTCATATGCACTTGACATTTTTCCTCAAACTTTCTTGCATTCTGCAATTTTCTTCTTTCCTACCTACACTTTTATCTTTTCAGTGCAAGGTCTCATTGTTATTACTTTACAATAACATTTGACACATTTCTTGACACTTAATTGCCTGTAATAATTTTAAATTTTTAATCACATGTGAATATCTTTCCTAAAGAATAATCTCTCTTTATTTTTAGTACCTTATTTTACTGGTTTCTTTCTCATTTTTCTGTTCCCTAGATCCCAATTAAAGTAATATAATTGTTGCTCTTTTTCAAACAAAAGAATTTGATAATGTGTATGTTTTCAAATTGATTCATCCTAATAGCAATGATCAATTTGCTGCAACTTTATAACACAAAAATATACTGTGCTTTAATATGTATATGTATGAGTTGCCATGCTTAGCACTACTTCCAAAAAAGTATAGTAAGCAAATAATAACCATTGGTGAAGGTGATGGGACAAACTTCCGAGACGATCGGGATGTAGCTATCTTTTTGAAGCAAAGCTGAGGAAAGAAAGCGTTTACATTCAAATCGCCAAGGAAGTGATGGTTTGCCATAGCCTGAAACCAAAAAGTGTTTATTTCCTTTAAATTCCACATCAGAAACATTTCACTTCTTCCGTCATTTTAGAGCAAAAAATCATCTAGCAAATGCTAGCGAACGGTGTACGATACGTACAGGGCATGCAGTACTTACGTACGTACGTATGCGCAACGTATACAAAAATGTGTTGCACTGTTTAGATAGTACTACTATCTACACAGTGCAGCAAACTTTTGTTCCCCCATCAATGATGGGCGAACTATCTTTCATCACATGATTTACTTTTGACCAATCGTAGTGCAAGATTCTTTGTATGTGGAATATAAAATAATATATTTCCCCCTTTAGTTACATGACAGTTGTATATTACTTAACATTTGAGGAACAAACCAGATGGCAATTGCCCAAGATTATGTTTTTTCTGTCTCTGTGTAATTCCGAATCAGGCACCAAAATTTTAAACATTTGAGATATTTCAGCATATTTCTCTGATAACCATGCAATAACTATCAGTCTTTGATGGATATCTTTTCAACATCACATGTGATTTGAGTTGCATTATTAAAGCTACATTAAAAAAAATAAACATACTAAATGATACTTGAAGCCTTCCAATATGATTTTCAAACTCTTCTAAATAGATTTATGCACACTTCCAACTCTTTCCTTCTTCATTCTTAATGTTAGATAGAATTACCTTAACAAATATTTGTTTAATTCATATGTGGACATTTCATTTTGTGGTCATTTTGTTAACATAATTTTGATATGTTCTTGGGCTTTTACTCTGGACTGCTTTTAATCTTCTTATTTAGATATATCTGTAAAGCGCTTTGAGAGGGCATTCGGTCCCGAAAAGCGCTATATAAGAACTAGCTATTATTATTTTTGTTTGAAAAGAAAAAAATTATGCTTTTTGTTCAGAAAATGATAGCTGATAGCTCTATCATTACCGTGCCATCAAGATTGATCCCAATATGCACCTCTGAGCAAATAATGCCTGTGAACACAAAAGAAGGCTTTTAAAATTTTTTGATTTGCTCTACAAATAATGTGAGTGCTATAATATTGATATATCTGTAGATAGGTATGGCAGAAATTGATGTTGTCTTTCCAAGCTCGAGACATTGTTGTCACTTCAAAATTCTTTGGGTAGAAGTTGATGTATTACATGTGTCAAGTGAAAAAAAAGCTTTTGTTGTTCCCTAGCTACATTCCCCATGTGTAAGTGTAGAAATTGATATTTGTATTAAAAGTCACTAGTTATGAGGTATTGTACATTGAACTCTACTGGTATATACAATTATACATGTACTTCCCATCTAGTTTGCATATTTAGTCTTTTAATATTAAAAATAAAGTGTGTACAGTAAAGCTTATTGATTTCAAGGTGTTGCTACAGTTGTATTCCCCATTGCTGTCTATTGAGAATAAGTCCCTGTACATTTATGAAGTAAATTGTTTTATATAGAATTTGTGTCATAATTGTGTTCTTCTAAATACATGTCACAATATGGCAATATGGTATTAGGGAGACCAGTCACCAAAACATATTTTGCTCCAAATTTCTTAGGTTCTATGATGTACATATATCAGCATACAGTATTACATGTACTTCTTAAAAGAGAAAGTGCACACTGTTAAATACTCCCTCTGAATGGAGGTAAAACTAAAAGTGACTTTGGAGTTCACTAATCGATGCATCCGCCACTCCTACAAGGAGCCCACGTTCTCCTTTGTGCACAGGTTTTATTTCATCAATGATATAGTTCATACCCTTTAACTCTTCAACCATATAAAGTAGAGCTATGGAGCTTCTGCTTTATCTTGAGTTTACATTGTCAAAATGGCTGTAGTGGAATTATCCAGCAGTACCTTGAGATTTGATAATCTACTCCATCTTTTTCCAGCCTGGTGAAATCCTGAACAGTTCTGGCTTAGTTCACTTAAATTTCTACGAAACACAGCATAGAGTTTCCTACATGTTTGGAAAGGGGCTGTACTTAGTTGTTATTATTGACTCTGTCTTGATTGTAGCCTGGGGAGAAGATGGATGACCCGGGACCAATCTCCTCATCTTCGTTGGTTGCTAGGCAGGTGATGAGGAACTTTGCTGGCCTGGAGGATGCGGACAAGAGCGCCAGGGATGCAATGATGAACTTTAGCTACTACCTGACCATTGGGAATATGGATGAAGCCTTCAAAGCCATCAAACTCATCAAGAGGTGATGTTACACATAGCCTTCCATTAGTGGTTTAACACAATTCATGTATGTGTGGTTTGCCTCCATCAACAAATTAATATCTCATATTAGGGTCACTTCAGATTTAAAACCAGCCGTTCGAAGGAAACAGCGTTAATATAAATTTAGGACAGAATGATTATTTACTTAAATGATAATAAACATGCAATCAGAGATTTTGTAGACCTTTCCAAAGCATTAGATTCTCTTTATCGTTCTATTCTATTGAACAAGTAGTAGTATTGCTATCTATAAATGGTATCTGTTAGTGCTTGTTAAGACAAAATATATCTTTTTTTAATTGATTCATATCACAGTGAATCTGTATGGGAGAACATGGCAAAGATGTGCGTGAAGACCAGACGGCTGGACGTGGCCCGAGTGTGTCTTGGTAACATGGGCCATGCCAGGGGTGCCCGAGCCCTCAGAGAGGCAGAGAATGAACCTGAGCTAGATGCCAGGGTGGCCATGCTTGCAATTCAGCTTGGTCTACTTGTGAGTAATGCTTTGACTTCATTGAAAGAGTGAGAGAGAGAGAGTTTGTTGATCATAAGCAATGGTTTATTATTTGATTTCATGTATTATGCTGTTCACTCTCTCTTGATGTAAAGAAAATATATAAGATGTGATGTACCTTTTGACATGTGAAATCACTCCTAAGTACATGTTAACCAATGAGCAATATATGTGATATAACCATGACAAATAAATACTCTCCTATTTGCATAGACAAAAAGTCTGTAGAAACAGTGCAAACTATATCTGTTAGTAGTGAGGATCAAAATAAACAACTTACAATCCAAGTTATGGAACTAAATTTTATTTTCCTATGTTTAATTATTTTTCAGGAGGATGCTGAGAGACTGTATAAGAACTGTGGACGCTACGACCTTCTTAATGCATTCTATCAGGCTAGTGGACAGTGGGGAAAGGTAGGACACAGTGACAGTTTAGTACTATGTTTGAGAAGAAAGATATTATTCAAGTTTAAACTAAAGGATTACAATATATGATGTGAAATCACTCCTACCAGTGGCTCTATTTACACCCTAAAGTTTTCCACATTTAAATTGACATTGATTGGAATATTTTTTAAGTAATATTTTAGAGTACATTTTTTGTTAAATGATTAATCTAATCTTTGTATAAATTTATTATTTATCTGTATGATTAAAGGAAAATACAAATGATAGTATTAAATATACTCTCATAGAAACACGAAAAATCAGAGAATCAGACTTATGAAAGTTTGACTGTAATTGGACATAAAATAAAAAAGTTATGAAATTTTGAAAATTGTAATCACTATACATATGGGAATTTCAAAGTGGCTGATCAGGTAATATCATTGTGATGTAATGAATGCCAGACAACTTTCCCATTTGTTCTATCTTACTAAATCACTAAAATATTTTTTTTTGCTTCAAAATGTATGAATCAGGTGGGCCTTTTGTTTTTAGATGACCTACAGTGTATGAGAATATGCTATCCATGATATACTTTGAGTAGCGCCCCAAGCTCTTAGGGTAAAATAAAAATAAGGATATCTTTGTACATGACAAACAGAAAAGTTATCCAGGCATATGTCTTTTCACTAGGCCATGGAGACAGCAGAGCTAAATGATCGCATCCATTTGAGGACCACTTACTACCACTATGCCAAGCATCTTGAAGCAAAGGGAGACATCAATGGAGCTATTCCAAAGTATGTCTGAATTTTTTTTAATGAAGTTGTAAATATGTAGAATTTTACTACGTAATTTTTCGTGAGAAATTACATGAGATCCCGTGATGCGCATGCGCGGTCAATTCGTTTTGCAAATGGCGGTCAGACAACATCGACTGTGATTCCTCGCAGTTTTCTTCCGTTTTTATACCTTAAAAGACCTTTTCGCCGTTCGCCACAGTATGTGATTGAGTTTTTATTTATTACTCCTACTCTTCTTCGTTTTTGGGAGTTACTCCGTCATTTTCCGACTATGAAAGAGATTTTTTCATTGACGGAGAAATCAGCAGCGGGCAAGACGTCGGCACAGCCAGACGCACGCCCTAACTCCGGCCGTGGGCTCGGGAGTAATGTAACAGCAGCGGGCAAGACGTCGGCATAGCCAGACGCGCGCCCTAACTCCGGCCGTGGGCTCGTGAGTAATGTAACAGCAGCGGGCAAGACGTCGGCACAGCCAGACGCACGCCCTAACTCCGGCCGTGGGCTCGGGAGTAATGTAACAGCAGCGGGCAAGACGTCGGCATAGCCAGACGCGCGCCCTAACTCCGGCCGTGGGCTCGTGAGTAATGTAACAGCAGCGGGCAAGACGTCGGCACAGCCAGACGCACGCCCTAACTCCGGCCGCGGGCTCGGGAGTAATGTAACGCCAGCAGCTCAGGCAAGACGTCGGCACAGCCAGACGCTCGCCCTAACTCCGGCCGCCGGCTCGGGTGTATTGTAGCTGCCACCGGGGGTACCGGTACTGCAAGTGATCGAGATATGAACATTTCGAAGCCCGTCGGGCTCGATTAAAAGTTTTCATTCTAGAAAGAACTAACCCAAAAGGGGCTCGATCAAATCTGGCAAAAGGAAATCTACTGGAGTAAGGTGACAAAGAAATCACCACATCGTATTTCAAGGCAGTTTAACCCGATTTTGGGGATAGACTAGACAGACTTGAACTTGAACTAGACCTAGATCTAGTCTAGCCTACTGTCTCAAATAGCATGTACCACGGCGCGGCCGGGTACTTCTCTCATTATAAGCTCTTGTGGGAAAAAATCATTGAAAGTCTCCCTTAATAGACCATGTATCACGGCGTAGCCGGGTACTTCATGTCTCGTTATAAGCTCTTGTGGGCATAATCATGGATAGTCTCCCTTATAGTCTAGACCATGTATCACGGCGCAGCCGGGTACTTCATGTCTCATTATAAGCTCTTGTGGGCAAAATCATTGAAAGTCTCCCTTAGTCTAGACCATGTATCACGGTGCAGCTGGGTACTTCATGTCTCGTTATAAGCTCTTGTGGGCAAAATCATGGATTGTCTCCCTTAGTCTAGACCATGTATCACGGCGCAGCCGGGTACTTAAATTTGCGCTCTTTTTCAGAGCCTAGCTATTGAATTTGTGGATAGTACCTCGACATCTTTGAACCTCTTGCCGGTCAATTGAGCCTTAGTTGAAGGTTTATGATCATTAAAGAGCTAGTTGTACCTAAGCTCGCAGCTAAATTTGCTCAATCTAGTGAGATTGGAGAACCATTGTGAGGTTTTTTTCTGCAGATGAAATTAAAGGAGGTAGATCTAGAGCTAGTTGTACCTAAGCTCGCAGCTAAATTTTCTCCGAATCTCAGATTGGAGTATCAATAATGATTTGGTCTGTTCGGCAACCTATTAATCTCACCAGTTGGAGGGGAAAACCCTAAATGAGATTGAGGAAAATAAGCCTGTACCAAAAGTAGACCTTTTTGCAGAGGGTACAGCTCTCCCTCATTAGAAGGTTGGTGGCTTTCGTGCGTTCACTTTTTCACTTGATGCGTCTGATGACGTTATCTCCTTTTCACAGCAGGATGCTTTGACTCTGTTGAGCAATGCCTTTTTTGAACCTTTAACTCCTTCGCACATGAGCATTCGATCAGAAGACATGAACGCTTGCTTCACGCACCTCTGCTAACCCACATCGATGGTTTGGAAACAGTTATTCGTGATCTATTTTTCAAGGGATGATGAGGCCACAAAGTATGTTCAGCTCTAGTCAGCACAAGCATATCACCCCTACACCAAATGTCAAGTCCAAGTACCATGATGCCGGATGGACGCTGTCCTCCAGCCATCAATTTTCCAGCCGATCAAACCTTAAGTGCTGGTATAGTTCCAACAAGCCTTTTTTAGGCAATCCAGTCCCACCAGAAGGACAGACATCAAAGCAGTGCCCCGCCTCGGCTGGGAGCAAAACGACAATTCTACTAGAAGAATTAGACTGCACCAGCCTCGAAGAGGTAGGTCAGATTCTCACTCTAAAATCTCAAGTGATAACCTTGTTGAAGGTCGACTGAACCAATTCTATGATTATTGGCGCAATATTACATCAGATCCTTTTATTTTGGCTGCGGTGCAAGGGTGCAGACTTGAATTTGACCCACAGTTCATGCCGCCCAAAATATCCAATCCTTATTTTCAATACGAGTCCAATGGAACGGTACAAGCTGATATTAGCAATGAAATTGCGAAGCTTTTTGGATAGAATGTCATTGAAATGAGCATTCATGAAGAAGGTGAATTTATTTCAAACATTTCACTCGCCCCATGAAGAATTATGGGCTTGGTCTGATTTTGAACCTCTCAGACCTTAACATAAACCTTCAGTATCACCATTTCAAGATGGATGATATTCATGTAGCTACTAGCTATATCTCCTTTCACCTTGCTTCGGTCGACCTCCAAGAGGCATATTATTCTGTCCTCTTTTTTCAAAGCCACACAAAACTATTTTAAGTTTGTGTGCAAATTAAGGGCAACTGTTTCAGTTTTAGGCCCTACCTTATGGCCTTAGCACGGCCCCTAGACTGTTTACCCAATTTCTTAAGCATGTCCTTGCCTCTCTAAGTCAAGCAGGTCATGTATAGGCATCTTGATGATACCATAATTACCATAATACCATAATTATTGGTAAAGACAGGCAGCTTTAACTGCAACTACAGATACTCATTTCCTGGTTCATCCTGAAAAGTCATTAAACCCAATGAAGCCGGGAAAAAATTCCTTGGGTTCATGCTAAATTCATTAACAGAAGGATGATTTAGTCAAAGACTGCACAGCTCTCTTTCACGCCAATAAACCCTCTATTCGAGATGTGGCTAGAGTGATAGGGAAGTTGATCACAACTTTGCCCACTGCACAATACGGTCCCATGTTTTATCGATCCCTTGAAAGGGATAATGCCGCCCTGAAGAAGTAAAAGGCATTTTTCATAGACCTATGAAGCTGTCCTCTCATAGGCAAAAGATGAAATACTTTGGTGGATTAAGTCCTCCCTCTCCCCCAAATAGACGGGAAAAACCTAAATTGAGCTATGTACAGATGCTAGTGGCTCAAGCTGGGAAACAACTAACCTCCACTCTAACAGGAAGTAGATGGAATGAGCAGGAGTTAACCGAGCTCAAAATAATGAGTTTAATTATTTGGAAACCCTAGCTAGCCGCTGGTCTAGGCTTAAGGGTGTTTTGCGAAGATATGCATGATGTGCATGTTCTCAAGAGATTATACAATCAAACAGCATTAAGTTATTCAATAACTTTGGAGGCATTTATCGATTGCGATCACATGGCCTCTAAAATTTGGAATTGGTGCATGATGAGAATTATCCTGATAACACCTACCAGGTCATCTTAATACTGAGGCTGACCACATGTCCCGTAAATTCAGTGACAGGACTGATTTGGTATTGGATAAGAAAGCCTTTCAACAAATTGTTGATCATTTTGAGGTACCTGAAATGGACCTGTTTTGCATCCAGACTGAATACTCAGCTCCATAAATTTTGTATCTTGGTTGCCAGAACCTGGCGCCAAAATAGTGAATACCTTCACAATAGATTGGGGTCATCTCAATTTGTATGCCTCCCCCACTCTATCTGATATTGAATTTCTAGGTCATCGCAGCCTCCTGTCGAGCTTCGACCAAAACATAATATTATGTTAACATAAAGAAGTGGAAACTGTTTTGTTCAACCAGAACTGAACTACCTGCATAGTATGGCAGAGTTTGTACTTGAATTCATTTCAGAAAAGTTTCATGTACATGGGCAAGCTACAGCTCACTGATTACAGCTAGAAGTGCTTTAGCAACTTTTCTCTTTTTGGAAGGATCCCTTTTCAACTGGATCCTATCTTCTTGTGTTTCGATTATTAAAAGAAGCTTTTCAGTTAAGGACTTCAACAGCAAGGTACTCTCACATCTGTGATGTGAAGGTGGTACTTAACTACTTAAGAAAGCTTGCTCCAGCGAATTCGCTAAATTTTAAAAACGATATAGTCACTTTAACTTATTACATTTTTTGCACTGTTATCAGCTCAACGTGTGCAATCTATTCACACTTGAACCTTGTGACAATATGATTCTCAAGGACAGCTCAGTGACATTCTCTTTCACTACAATTGCCCAAAGATCTTCATCCAGGCAATGCTAGTGGTATGCTGAAGATTAAAGCACACCCAGTTAATAGATGACTATGTATGATTCGTTATGTCAAGCAATTTCTGCTTCATACTAAACATCTAGAGGTGAGATATATCTCTATCAGTTTTTCAAAGACTAATTAACCGTGTCAGTAATCACACTTTTTCCAGATAGTTTAAGACATTTGTCTTTGGCTGGAATTGATTCAGACTTTTCCTGGTCCTATTAGACCAGGGCTGTTCTACATCGGCAGCACAGAGGTCGGAATTCCATTTCTGAGATATACTCAGCAAGATGGGCTGGTCCAGTGAATGTACGCTTGTAAATAGGAAGTTCTTTCACAAGCCCCTCAACACATAACCTTAATCTTTTGCACACGCAGTGCTAGGGGCGAACACTAAAAGTCAGTGTTTCTTAATAGACTGGACACTTGTCATCTCATTGTTTCCTGAGATGTTATCATAGAGCAAGGACTCTTAGACAATAAACTGATTCACCGGTGTATCATAATCATAGACTTTTGAGGGAATGCTTGTCCCTCTTTTTCTGGAGTTGCTTTGAACTCACTCCTGAATTTTAAGTCAGGGTAACTTTATTTTGCGTATTATCCGCACATGTAAGTTTTACTTGTGGGTTCTTCCCCGAGTCATTGTTTTTCCTTGGTTATTGATCATTGTGACCCATGCATAGTATTCATGGGTAAACAAATGTACCTACAGAGCTACAAAGTCTCATGTAATTTCTCACGAAAAATTACGTAGTAAAATAGAAAGATTAAATGAGAACTTACCGTTTGAAATTTAATCGTTATTTTAAGAGTAATTTGTAGGGAGAGATTACATGCCCACCTCTCCCTCCCTTGCTCTTAGACTTTAGTAAGTTCTCATTAGCTTAATCTTTCTCATGTTTTAACTGTAGGCACATTTGTACTGCAAATATTGACCGCGCATGCGCATCACGGGATCTCATGTAATCTCTCCCTACAAATTACTCTTAAAATAACGATTAAATTTCAAACGGTAAGTTCTCATTTAATCTTTCTATTTTTTCTAAACATTTTTGGGGGTGCCTAATGATTGACAAATATAAAATGTTATTGGCATTCATTCTGTACTGTATTGAGATCCTTTGGTTCTAATTTTGTTTTTATTAAGTTTGAAGAACTTTTTATTAAACAGTTATTTTTTAGTACATTCAAGTATGACCTAATCATATTTAAGGAAGTTATTCAAACATGCTGTCACTTTTCCTATCCCTCAGCTATGAGAAGTCTGATACCCATCGCTTTGAGGTTCCCAGAATGCTGTTTGATGAGCCACAAGCCTTAGAGGCGTACATTATGAAGACAAAAGACAGGTATGTAGCACAAATCTGGTATATTCTGGATGCCAACTCCTACACAATTACCCATCTAAAATGGAATGATGGTAATTACTTTCGATTGGTACGGTAGTTTTTGTAATTTTGGACTGAGAGTTCCAGAACGGAATGCACACTTACCAGTTTTCATTTTTTTTTCAGGAGGGGGATAACAGTCCATACACAATCATCAATTTGAATATGAAGAATTGCTCCGGGCTTTCTTTTGTCAAAGATATATCATTCAAGTATGAGTTGCAATAGGGTTTGATGTTGGGTTTAGGGTTAGGGGAGGTATAATGTAATGTCTTGGGTTGAAGATAGAAAGACAGTTAGTGTAGGATATTTTGTACAGCAACTGTCTCTGAAACGTGTGTCATGGAACCCCTCAACATTGCTACTCATTGTGTAACGTTTGCATCCATACAGAGCCCTGAGGAAGTGGTGGGCACAGTACATGGAGAGTACTGGAGAGATGGAGACAGCCTTGCAGTTCTATGAGGCAGCCCAGGACTACCTGTCCCTAGTCAGGGTCTACTGCTACTGTGGTAATCTTGATAAGGTATAGAATGTTTGGATACGCTGAGGGTTGATGTATTTGTAGGAAATATATTCAATGGCTTGATGAAAGAGGGTAAATAAGCTCTTAAAGAAATATGTCTTGTTGATCATGGTATGTTAACCAGCTATGACTCAAGAATTAAAATAATTGCAGCAAGTTACAAGGGAAAGTAAGTTTTTATATCCCTTGGGGGGTGATGGTACAGTACATGTATGTTCAGGGATTTGTTTGAATTAATTTTGGTATGGATTGATAAAAGGTCATATGGACATGGCCTTTCATAGAGCACAGAGGAGGAGTAAAGGAAGTGTAATATTTGTTTGGCCTTGCACTGTTTAATATAGAGCAACCAATTGTTCAAGAGATTTCAGGCTTGAAACCAAGACATATTGCTTTTGCTTGTGGTGGATTCATTAGTTCTCAATTAAGTAGTCCTTTGGATCAGATGTTAACCTTTTCATATTTGTCTTTTCCTTGTTGATATCTTTGCAGGCTGCCGAGATTGCAAATGAAACAGGTGATAGAGCAGCATGTTACCATCTAGCAAGACAGCATGAAAATCAGGTGAATATTATTTGTGATTTTTCATCATAAACAAATCCTTACTAGTACACCATAAGGTCAAAAATACATTTTTCAAGGAGATATTGCCAATTGTATAAATCAACATCAACACGGTTTATATTTTGGAGGCCCATAACAAATTAAGACTAGGAAATGTGATTTCTTGAAAATACAGTCCTACAAGAATAAAGATCATACTCTTACCCTCATTATTGTTTCAAGAACTTCTAAAATTTATCAGGGCCTGTTGCATAAAACTTACCATTAATGGTAGATTTGCCATCGATATTAACTACCATGGCAAAATCACTCAACAGCCAATCACATCAAGGTTTCCATGGAAGTTAGCATTTAAGGCAAAGTTACCATCAATGGTAAGTTTTATGCAATTGGACGGGCCAGCTGAATGTCTTTGGGCATGATGGTAACCCTCTGTGTTTGACCTCTTTTCCTTTTATGAATATTGTATTTAAAATGTAATATTCCTTGCTTCATTTACAGGATAACATCAAAGAATCCATCCATTTCTTCACCAGAGCCCAGGCATACAGCCAAGCTATCAGGTTATGTAAGGTAAGAGTTACTCCATAGATACATGTACATGTACTATGGTGTCATTCTGAAAGCATTTTTTTAATGATTTTGTTTATGTCCATGGTCTACAAATGCTCCAAAAAACTTCAATTACATGCGTCTTAACATTATACAGATATTGACTTGCAGGGGGTGTTACAGGGATGCCAAACGTTACAGTTTTGCCGTATTTATTCCGGTTTTATTGCTCTTGTTATGGCGTTATGTTAAACAACCAAAAGGTTACGGGAATGATAAAAAAAGTACATTATAGCATTAGAAGGTCCATGATTATTGCGTATGCCGCCTATATACACAAAGCCTCCGTACACGGCGCTGCATGTCACTCACGCATTTACTCAAAAGTTCACTAAATTGGACTACACATGGATGGGCCCTTTCGCCCTCTACACGCTAATTGCCCACATGGTCCGTTCGCCGCCATCTTGTTTAATTCCAAAACATCGCCGCCGCCTTCATTATTGTTCTGATACTGGTGGATGATCGTGCGAGCAGTGATTCAGCAGGCGCATTGCAAGTGTCGTACGGTGCCTGGCCTGGGCTGGTACTGGCGGAACGGTGTGCGTGTGGTGTGCATTAGTGTGTAGGATACGAGTTCTGCCAATTTGACTGTGGATTTGAATTTGCTGTTCTTACTGAATATTATCATGGATTCCCTGAAAAGAGCGAGTACCTATGACTGCAAACAGATTTTTACAGACGTTTTGATGCGCATCTTTATTTTGAACTTAAAAATGGTAGGTTCGAAATGCAGTAATAGGTGTTTGTGTACGTTAGTGTAAGTTTGTGTAGGTGTTACATGTATATAACATTCTTTGGACCGCTGAAAGGAGTTATATTTGGTCTCTTCAGGTCCGAAGAATGTTATATACCCCCTACCAGTCAATATCTGTTATATAAGATAGCCTTGGTTTGAAAATTTAGGGGGGGGGGTGTCCTTTTTTCGGAGACAAAATTTTTTTTAGATTGTGAGAAAAAAACAAACTATTTTGAGATAATTTGAGAAATATATATATATATATACCGGTATATATATATTTTTTTTACATTAAAAAAAAACATTTTTGGGGAGAAACAAAAATAGGAAAAAATAAAGACAAGGGGGGGGGGGGATTTGAGGAAAAAAAATTGACCCTCGGTATTTGTGTAATTTGTGTAATTGATCTCATACAGGCCTCAAGAGGGCGACATGCATTGATTAAAAATCTTTTCATTGCACCAGCTTGTTAAAATAACACTGGAAAGTGACCGGCCAGGAAAATATAACAATTACGACCCTCGCAATTGATATCACGTGGCAAGCTCTGAACCAATCACATCTTGGTATCTGTCTAAGCTTTCTAATATAAATGTATACAGTATGTTATGTTAAAATATAAAGTAGAAGCAAAAGAGGCAGACAGAAAAAAGAAGGAGGAGGGAAAGAGAAAATAAGAGTCAACTTTCTTGACCTTACCTTAAAATCTCTCAATGATCATTTGTTTTATTACAGGAACATGATATGGAAGACCAACTGATGAACCTAGCTTTGATGAGCAGCAAGGAAGACATGATAGAAGCAGCCCGATACTATGAACAGAACCCCAACACTCATGATAAAGCTGTCATGCTGTTCCACAAGGTAAGACCTCATAGTGTACACTTCATAGGCAATATTGAGTTTACAGATGCTAACATGATATGAAGCTGAAGAGCTGCATAGTCAGGAAATGCTATATAAAATGACTGGAAATCTTGATATTGCAAAATTCTAGATTTTGAGCTAGAGCAAGTATAGTTTAGAATGTGAAGAACAAAAAAAGTTGGTGAAATGTAACAAGGGAAAAAACAACAACTATGAAACCATGATCCCACATTTACTTGTACGTTCCCTGACTACCTTTGTAAAAGTAATGACAAAATCAACCATCCTTTTTGAGATACATCCAGCTGTCTTCTACTACCAGGTTTGTTATGACTACTTTATAACAAAGTTTAAACAAAATTTGAAAATGAGATCTTCTCCAAATGAACTTTGTGGGTGACCTTGTTGATTCAAATACTGCTTTCTAACTGGCTTCTATCGGAGTCACACTAATGAAAATACGGATTGAATTTTCCTTATGTAAACAAAGGTGAAACTGCAGTTTTCCCCCTGTCGCTTTCTAAATGCCGGTGAAATTCACTTGCTGTGGCCAGCCCTTGCCGGAAGTGAAGAATTATTGCGTAATTATCAAGCCCGCGCTCCATCTAGCTATAGTCAACAGACACAGCTGGTTATGATAAAGAGCGCGTATACTGCGACCTTTGACCATGTTAATTGCTGTTTTAATCGCCTTTTTCTCCCAAGCGCTTTCTAACTGGCCGTTTCATCGGTGTCACACCGATAGAATGAGAATTTAATCGCCTATTTCACTTCTTTTCATTGGCTATTTAATCGCCTTTTTCTCCTCTGTTGCTTTCAAACTGGCCGTTTCATCGGATGTGTCCGGATGCATCCGATGAAAATCAGTGCAGTTAGAAAAGGGTATAAGACAGAACGCCTGATTATTACTTTGTACTGCATCATAGACTTATGAGCTAAGACTTTTCAACATCCTTTTGCTCTCTTGCATCCAGGGTGGACATTTCTCTAAGGCTCTTGAGCTTGCCTTTGAGAGCCAGCAATTCGGTGCCCTACAGCTCATCTCTGAGGACCTGGATGAAAGAACAGACCCTGTGCTACTCAACCGATGTGCCCAGTTCTTCATGGAGCACGGCCAGTATAACAAAGCTGTTGATCTACTGGTTGTCGCTGGAAAGGTATATCAACTGGAAAACATATACATTTCCATTCACTGCAGACAAAACCTGTGTATAGATATTATATAGAAAAAACTTGATCTATATTGATTTTTTGTTTGTTAAATGTTGATATGATTTTTGGGTTGTAGATAAAAATTACACTTTGATTAGTTATTATGTGTGGTTTAAATTCTTCCCATCGTTTTATTTTGTATATCAATGTAAGACCATATGAAGAGGTGTTTGTGGTCTAGTGGATAAGTCACCGTAGTGTGGATCACATGGTCTGTGGTTCAAGTCCCACCATGGCACTAATATCCTTTGGCAAGACTTTAATCTACAATTGCCACACTAGGCAAAGGTGATGTACCTGAAAGAATTAATTCCTTGAAATGCCAGAGTGCCATAATGGCAGCCATGCTAAAACTGGGGTAATAATTGTAGGGTGCCAGGAGTGTCAAGTCAGACAGACATGAATGCTATACAAGAGCCTCTGTTATTATGTAATTGACCAATAATTTATTCATTGTCATGGACTCTTCTTCTCGAAGAGTAACTGACAAACTGATTCATGCATCTGATAACCCTATCTAGCCTTGGGGGGGGGGGCCCTCCCCCCTCTTCATTTCTCGCGATAAATTTTTAATGCCAAAGAATCTAGCGCTGAAATTTTATGACTTTTTTTTTCCGAGTCTTGCGCATCTTTTGAAATTAATTTTTCGAAAATCGGACCCACCGTTACAAAGTCATGTGACCTTTTGTCTTTGCATGTCAGCCCGAAAATCGCCCATTTTCGTGATTTGTGTACAAAACATACAGAAATCTTGTTTTTCCAAATAAGATATAAAACATTGGTTGTTTTGTCTTGTTTAGGTGTAAATTTTCGCGGCAGTCGGCCGATCAACAGCCTAGGTTATGCAGTTTCAAAATACAGTGTAGCCCGGGCTATATAGGGTTAAGTTACTGTTTCAAGAATTTGAATGAAAGGTGCATTCATCAGCTTTATTAAATGTAAAAAGTCATGGGCAAGTTCAATGATTCTCAAGAAAGTCTAATATAAATGACATAATACATAAATCAAGTACATCTGTGAATTTGTCTATTGTTTATGATTATATAATCTGTTGAGAGCCAGCAAGGCATTAACTCTGTGTAGAAGTGTGTGAATTAATCCCCTTAAAGGGACTTGGTAACATTGTTCAGATGAGAGAAAATAATGGCCAAGGTAGTGACGTCAATGCTAGATGTACAATTAAAGATAATCTGAAAGTTAGTGTGAAAACAGACAATTGTTAATGATACAAATTGAGAAAAACTGCTCTGATAAATTCCTCATTTCTCTCAACTTATTATAATTAAATTAAATCTTAGGTGAAGGTAATTAATTAATGATAATTATAGGCATTTCAATAGCGCCATCTATCTAGAAATTCTATTCCGAGGCGCATTATTTATTACCCAAGCTTTAGCCTAGCTGCCATAACAGCGCTCCAGCATTTTGAGGAATTAATTCCTGCCAGGTACCCATTTACCTCACCTGGGTCGAGTGTGGCAAATGAAGATTAAAGCCTTGCCAAACAACCTTTGAATTTGAAGTCAAGTGCTTAAACCACTCAACTATGACACTATATACCATTCCAAACGTTTACAAATGTAAGTGTTAACAGATTTTATTTAGCCTAATAAGTCTTATTTTCATGGAAAAACGGTTCTGATAATTCAAAAATTAGTTGGAAGAAGTTAGAGGGAGTTACACATAACCCTGTTGATCACAAGGTCCGTGGTTCGAGTCCCGTATGGCAGCTAAAGCCAGGGAAATAATCTGACTGACATGAGCGCTATACAAGAACCCATTATTATTATTATTATTATAAATATCTATGTGGTTTGAGAATTTTATCAGGATTTTTTTAATGTTAGAGGGAGGGTACAGTAGAAGGAATATAATACCGGTAAGTAACATTTCATACACAAATTTGGAATTTTTTTTCATCAACCTTCAACAATATTACTGGTTCACTTTAAGGTTCTCTACCTACGATATTAATCTCAGTGGTGTAAATATTTTATTAATGTATCCCTTGTTAATATATTTAGTATAATTTCCTTGAATAATGGTAATGTATGTGCTTCATAGAAGGCTAAATCTTTTGAATCCTATTTCTATCAATATTCTTTTTACCAACAGTATTTTGAGGCGTTGGAGCTGTGCCAGGACCACAATGTGAGAATTACAGAGCGCCTTGCTGAGAAGATGACCCTCTCCAAGGATGATAGCCAGGGTGACATGAGGCTGAAGCTCCTAGAGAAGGTTGCTGACCTCTGCTTCCTCCAGGGCTCCTACCACCTGGCAACAAAGAAGTACACTCAGGCAGGCAACAAGGTCAAAGTGAGTGCTAAAGGTCATCATTGTAAATTGGAAACTTGCCCTGGAAGATCTCAGACAATCTATATCAGTATGTGGTGATGAGCAAGAAATTGTTTAGATTAATGTGTTCTAAACCTGTTCATCCAGGGGCAACCTCATATGGTCTGTTGGGCAAATATAATGAAATCTCTTTATAATGAGGACATTGGAACATGAAATTACCTTGTCATATATAGGGTATCTTGTTTTATATAAGGGTAAAAAAAGAAAAGAATATAAAGAGCTGAGATCAGTGAAATTACCTTGTTATATCAGAAAGCTTTATATTGAGTTTCCACTGTACATTACACCAACCTTTTTCCTAGTTTGAAAAATTCATGCAAATCAAGATGTGACAAGAGTTATTCAGAGCTGCCCAGAATTGTCCTGTTTTTTTCTCAAAATGAAGGTAGTACGTTTTTTCTTCATAAAATGCCTTTTTTTTGTTGGTACACATACCGCACGCAAAGCTGCCAACTAGTACAGATTTTCCTTAATTTGTACAGATATTAACAAACCTTACGGAAGTACAGAATGTTGTCTAAAATTATGGATTACATGACCACCAAAAAAGGCAAGAAAAAAAAGCCCCATCTCTGCGCAGTATCCAACAGCCATCCAACACTCGCTGAGAAAGACGGAAAAGTATCAAGTATTCTCTTAATAGAACGGGAGTGAGTAAAATCACCCCCCCCCCCCAAAAAAAAAGGCTAGGTATAAGTTTTACAACATTTTTTGTTGTTGGCGTCCATGCAGTGATGTAATGCCGTTTTTTAAAGATTTATAGCGCCGCATAGGAAATTACTGATTTCCTGTTCTGGAGGTTCACAGCTCTGCGTACATCAACCAAATGCCTTAAAAAAAAAATTTCCCAAAACTTTGTATTACCTTTAAGGTTAAGACAAAATTAAAGAGAATAGGAAAAGACAGATGAAGGATGAGAGAATCCAGAGATCTACTCAGAATCCTCTTACCGGCACCAGAGTCGCCTAGGCCAATCATGGCATGGAAGATTGCGCAACATACCGGGCCGGTCTGGCAGGAAGGTGCCAATTGCGGTGATGAGGTCTTCATGGACCAGTTAATTTTTTGCTTAATATTCCTTTTTTTTTTGACATCATGGTTCCTTTTTTTGGTTCCACAAGGTTGGCAGCTCTGGTTATTTGTCATGAATAATGAATCAATTAGGTTTAAATGCTGTAATAAACTTGTTTTGAACCTGACTCTTCTGTATACAAGCTCAAGGCGGGAAATATAGTTCATATAAATTTTTGTTCTTTCTCCTGAAGGCCATGCGAGCACTCCTCAAATCTGGCGACACCGAAAAGATCATCTTCTTTGCGGGTGTGTCCCGTCAGAAGGAGATCTATGTGATGGCGGCCAACTATCTCCAATCCCTGGACTGGCGGAAGGATCCAGAGATCATGAAGAACATCATTGGTTTCTACACCAAAGGCAGGGCTCTTGACTCCCTGGCTGGCTTCTATGATGCCTGTGCACAGGTAGGTTCCAGCAAGTGCACCTCTTGATGATAATATTAATAGGCATTTGTATAGCGCCATCTATCTAGATAATTCTATTCCGAGGTCCCCTTTTTATGCCTCCGCCACCGAAGGTGGTGCCGGAGGCATCATGTTTTCGGGTTGTCCGTTCGTACGTCCGTACGTCCGTCCCGTTTGACCGTTATCACAATATCTCAAGAACCATTTAAGATTTAAACTTAAGACTCAGGAATAGTATTTATCACCATAGGAAGACGATCTGATTAGATTTTGGAGTACGTATGTCAAAGGTCAAGGGTCACAGAGGTCAACTTATGAAATTCCATACGTTGAGTTTGTTAGCGCAATATCTCAAGAACCATTTGAGATTTAAACTTCAAACTTAAGGATAGTATGTATCACCATAGGAAGACGATCTGTCTAGATTTTGGAGCACGTAGGTCAAAGGTCAAGGGTCACAGAGGTCAACTTATGAAATTCCATACATTGAGATCGTTATCATAATATCTCAAGAACCACTGGAGATTTAAACTTCAAACGTAATGATAGTGTGTATCACCATAGGAAGACAATCTGATTAGATTTTGGAGCACGTAGGTCAAAGGTCAAAGGTCACAGGGCTCATTATGTTTTCAAAAAATAGCTCCTGATCGCCTTATCTCAAGAACCGATCGATGGATTCCTGCCAAACTTGGGTCATGTATGTATCTTGCAGAGCCAATGAGCTGATTAGATTTTGGGGTCACTAGGTCAAAGGTCACAGGGCTCATTATGTATGCACAAATAGCTTGTGATCGCATTATCATGAGAACCAATATACAGATTACCATCAAACTCATGACATGTATATGTATCTTGCAGAGCCAATGAACTGATTAGATTTTAGGGTCATCAGGTCAAAGGTCATGGGGCTCATTATGTATGCCTATAAATAGCTTGTGAGTGCATTATCATTAAAAAACCGACAGATGGATTACAATCAACTTGAATTTTAAAAATTGTTCTATGGCGGAGGCATTATTTTGGACTGCGCGCAGTCAAAATTCCATCTAGTTAATTATTACCCCGGCTTTAGCCTAGCTGCCATCACAGCGCTCTAGCATTTCAAGGAATTAATTCCTGCCAGATACCCATTTACCTCACCTGGGTCAAGTGTGGCAAATGTAGATTAATGCATTGCCAAAGGACATTAGGTCCATGTCGGGGATTGAACTACAACCTTTGAATTGTGGTCCAGTGGATAAGTCTCTGGACTATGAACCTTAAGGTACAGCTTTTGAATCCCATTCGAAACACTACATCTACATTTGCCACACTCCACCCAGATGAGGTAAATAGATACCTGACAGGAATCAATTCCTTAACATGCTTGGGCGCTGTAATGGCAGCTAGGCTAAAGCCGGGGTTATATTTAAATAGTATGCCTCGGAAACATATTATCTAGATAGACGGCGCTCTACAAATGCTTATCATTATGGTATCCCCTTGGCAGTATGCCGGAGGGTACTTTGGATTCAGCAGCGTTACGCCGCCACGTCATATTCTTGCGTGGGCTCTTAACTGCCACGTTCCTTGAGAATTTTTAATTTTTTTTTGGATGGAGGTATCTCTTGGTATAATCTACACACCTGTAATTTTTGGTGATGCTGCCCCAATGTTCTGTCTTTTATAGGGTAAAAGGCCATATTTTGATAGATGTCTTGTGTGCACTCTAGTGTGCAGTCTAACTACATCATTTCTTGACAGATTTCTTTCAAATTGAGTATGGAAGTGTATGTTGGTAAAATCTATGCACCTAAAGTTTTTGGTAAAGCTGCCACCAGTGTCCCATGTTTTTATCGGGTCAAAAGGTCATATTTTGCAGAATGGCATGAGTGCACTCTGCAGACCACATTTCTTCATGAATTTCTTTCCAATTAAGTTTAGAGATGTATCTTGGAACAATCTAAACATATTTAGTGTTTGGTGATGCTGCCACCTGTGTTCGTCTATTAAAGGGTCAAAGGTCATATTTTCCAGGAAGGCATGATTGCACTCTGCTGACCACATTTCTTGATGAATTTCTTTCAAATTTTGTATGGAGATGTATCTTGTTACAATCTACACATCTACACTTTTGGGCAATGCTGCCACCTGTGTTCCGTCTGTTTCATACCTGCCAACCCTTCCAAATAATTTTCTGGATTTTAAGGACCTGGAAATTCAGAATATTCCTATTTTCCAAAATTTTGAGCCAAATTTTTTAAAGCTTGTTTTATCATGTGCCACGATGTGAGAGTTCATGTATCGCGTGCATTGAATGGCTGCATGATCAAGTAGCAAATTTGTATCCGCTGTTCGGTACAGATTTACCGCGTATTGCCAGTTACACTGCCGCTGCAAGTGCGATTTCTTATTCTTTAAGGCATACCGTGCTAAAAATTCCTAATTCTTATTTTCAAATGTTGGTAAGTATGCTGCTATAGGGTCAAAGGTCATATGGTGGCTGTCTTTGTGTGTGCTCTTACTGCTACATTTCTAGACAGATTTCTTTCAAATTTTCTATAGAGATGCACTTTACTCTACTCTACACACATTTTGTTTAGGTTATGCTGCTCCAAGTCTTGACAATAGTCCGAGCCACTAGCATACCTGCCAATCCTTCCGAATAATCCTAAATATTCAGATTTTCTGGATTTTTAGGACTTTAAAATTCAGAATATCTATTTTGTTTGTTGCTAAAGCCAAATAAAGCTTGATTTATCATGTGCCGCAATTTGAAAGTTCATGTATTGCGTGCATTTAATGGCTGCATGAGCAGCAAATTGGAATTCGCTTTTTTGTTGTACAGATTTACCGCGTATTGCCAGTTACACTGCCGCTGCACTTGCGAACGCCTGTTAAGGGTACAGATTCCTTTCTTTGAAGGTATATCGTGCTAGAAATTCCTAATTCTTATTGCCAAATTTTGGCAGGTATGCTCAAATGGTGATCTCTACGTCATCATTTTGTTTCAGGGAGGGGAGAGGGGATGATCTTTGTCCCCCCTTCAAACATAAGGATCACACAAAAATCGCTGCCACTGCCGGAGGATACATTCACATTGCGTGGCAATACAGATTAGGATATTTCTAGTTATAGACCTGTCTTTGCTCTATGAGCCCCTAGATAAAATGAGTATAAGAAGAACAATCAAACAGTTACAGTCTTTGACTGATGTGAACGTACATGTATATCATAAATGTCCTTCTTTATTCAGGTTGAGATTGATGAGTATCAGAACTATGACAAGGCCCTTGGAGCTTTGACAGAGGCCTACAAGTGTCTGAGCAAGGCTAAAGTCAAGAACCAGACACAGATAGAGGACAAACTTGGAGCCCTCAAGCATCGTATTAGTCTTGTCAAGAAGTTTGTCCAAGCAAGAAGGTATGTCCAACTTTATGTCTAAACAAAAATCCAAGGATTTAACCAGCCACAATCCATGTGAATTTACCCAGGGAACAATTCTACATCAGGCAAATACAGGACATCCGACCCTCTAGCTGGCAGCTACCCCTAGGACAATCTGAATTTACCCACGGAACAATTCTACATCAGGCAAATACAGGACATCCGACCCTCTAGCTGGCAGCTACCCCTAGGACAATCTGAATTTACCCACGGAACAATTCTACATCAGGCAAATAC
>BEXV01002621.1:37760-48159 GCA_003118195.1 Hemicentrotus pulcherrimus
GGGGGGGGAGGGGGGGTTGTCTTTTTTTGTTTATGTGTTTGGTAACTAAAAAAAAAAGAGTTTTCAATTTCTTGTACATTATGGAATAGCGCCGTCTGTGGCGAGACACAGTGTAGTGCACAAGATGGATCTAGATTAAAAGGCTGAACCCAAAGTAACTCAAGATTGTAAGCCTCCGATATTAGTTGATGTAGTTCTGTAATGTAGTTATCAGTAGGAATACAGGAAATGACATAACAAAACGTGTCAGAAGTTTGAAGTTAATGGATTCGTCCGGATATTTTTTGAACCGTTTTCAAAACGACTAAGTTGGGAGATGAAAGAGTGCACTTCAACAATTGTTAGCTGGGAGGCGTGTCCGTCTGTCCCGCTTTCTCGTTACATCAATATATTAAGAACCACTAGAGATATGAGGCTCAAACTAGTTGATAATATGTATTCCCATAGGAAGACAATCTGATTATATTCAGGGTTAGTAGGTCAAAAGGTCACAGAGATCATCTTATGAAAATCCAGCTATTAGCCTTATCACAAAATCTCAAGAACCTTTAGAAAGATGAGGCTCAAACTTATCAATGATATGTATCACCATAGGATGATGATCTGATCTGAATTTGAGGTTAGTAGGTCTTAGGTCACAGAGGTAAATATCTGAAATATGAGCTTCAAACATGGTAACAGACAGTATTACTATAGGAAGATGATCCAAATACATTTTTGGGCTAGTAGGTCAAGATCATAGTCGTCGGTTGACATTTGATTATAGGCTTTTTGTTTTCATCGTGATATGTCACAACAAATTACATGCATTTCCTACCATGAATTTAGGGCCAATGCATATAGGAGGCGTATAGTCACAATTGTCTCGTTTTTATTTTTGTTTTCGAAATGAAAATAAATGAAATGAAAAGCCAATGAATTTGATTTTTTAATGAATGTGGACTAGTGATCGAGTGAACAAATTGTCTCTGTGTTTGGTTTTACTTCAGAGCTTATGATGAGGAACCTGAGGAATCAATGCGACAGTGCCAAGTCCTCCTTGAAGAGTCTGAACTAGACAGTGCTGTCCGGATCGGTGATGTCTATGGAATGATGGTTGAACACTATGCTAGACAGGAGAACTATAAGAAGGTAAGCTTATGGTGTCACATCACAAGGGTACTAATTTTGCTTTTTCAGAGTTGTATTGTATGCCAAATTGATGCATTAGTTGTTTTTAGTAGATTTTACTTCATTTGTATATTTTTTACATTTATTTTTGGGAAGATTGTTGCAATATTTTCTGTCCTCTTTAGGACAAAAAACACCTTCAGCAACACCTTCAGCTGTTGTGTGTTTAAAGTAGATATTCATTGATTTTAAAATCTAACTTTATTTTCTTTATTGCAAAGTTGAAACTTTGATTCGACAAGGTTATTTAAATTCAATGCTTGGAAACATTCGAAGTAATGATTATTATAAATTACAAAAAGCTTAAATACAGCCCCGGCATTGCACCTGAAGAGCTCTCCGAACGCTGCTGTGATGTGTGAGATCACAGTATGGACATGACTTGCACAAGCAGACAATGTCCCATGACATCTCACACATTTTCAGTGCCTGTGTTTTCATCCTCTCTTGAGTTCTTTCTCTTACTTTACTACCGTCAGGCTAAATGTATAATCCATTGCCTCACTCTAAACCCCGCCCATGTCTTTATTTTGATGACAAAATGCAGCGATACAAAAATAAAGGAATCTGTCGCTTGTAAACAAAATAAGACTCCATTGTATGCCATCCTTAATATCATTCCAGGGGGTTTACAATTTGAAAGTCTGGTTTCTTTGATTGTTAATTAACCCCTATCCTGTGTATTTACAAGCAAAAGATTTTAGTTATCAGAATTGGGTCATATCCCCTTTTGAATGGTTTGACATGCCATTACATTTAATGTATATACACTAAACTCATTATAATTTGGGAAATAATAGCTTTGCAATTATGTTCATAATCTATGGGATGTTGTCTGCTTGGGTAGTGTTGGTCCATATATTTAAAACATCGTTATTTTTCCGGCGAATCTCTCGTATATATCCCAGATGCTATGGAGGTGGTTGTATTTGTATTTTTATAAATCACCCGATATGTAGTTGACCTAAAACTTGTACGATGGCCATCTGTTAGCTTACCAGTTTCTAGTGATACATTAGTTGGCATATTTGTGTTCTTCTTTGAATTTCACCTTTAAGTACACTGGCCTGGAAAAGCACACACTTAATTTAGTAAAGGTCTTCCATGAGGCCCTTTATTTAGTAAAGGTCTCTCATTCAGTGTTTTAAAGGTCTATCTGTTGTGAAATTGATCTGATTTGATTTACAGTAGTCAGGTTCCTTAGGCCCATATTTTTTAGTTTTAGGGACACAGTGGACAAAAGCACCAACATTTCTACATACCGTATGTACTTATCTGGCCCGGAGCTTTATCTTTCTCCACAGAAGCAACTAATTTAAATAATAATGATAATAATAATGGCTCTCTCTATATAGCACACATGTCCGCCACGTCGTGACGGTCCTGGCGCTGCCCCGATTAAATCACGTATTCATGGTTAATTGTGCAAATTAATGCAAACTGCTATTAATTTAGCTGTCTCTACGGTCTATACAGAAATTGATATTATATCTGCCCCAATAAATAAACTACCACAAAATATTTCGAGAATGTTCAGTTTAATAATGATGTTCATAATTATAATACTTGTGGGCGAGACTCTTTTGTCTTTGAAATCTGTACGAAACAATTTTCCTGTTATTTGGAACTCTATTCCTCCTGAAATATCCTCATGCAAGTCTTAAGCCATGCCTCCACAAGGCCAATTGGCCTCTTCTTTTTAGTTCCCTTTTTGCATTTCCTTATATATTGCAAATGCTTATTATCAGGTGGGCTGTATCTAATACAGACCACCTTATAATTTTGTTAAAATTGCCTTTATTATTATTATTATTATTTATTTATTATTTATTTTTCTTATTTCGACCAAGTTTTTTGTGGACAAGATAATTTGAAAATGGCTCAATCAAATATCTTAAAATTTGGCACACATATGTATAGGCATATGTAAAAATCAAAATAACGTTTTCAACCTTGACCTTGACTGATGACGTCATCTAGGCGCCATTTTGTGAAAATGAACTCGTGATCATATCTTTATAACCGGAACTCATTTCTCAATCATATTTATCATGATCAAGGTCAACATCCTTCCGGTCAATTTCAAGTCATAAAACGCGCGCGTGCGCGTACGTCCGCGCGTCAGTGCGCGCGCAAAAATTTAAAATGCTCAAAATCGTATCAAATTTTGTTTGCATACGTTTCAAGTCATTTTAAGCATTTTATAAAAAATCGCGCGCACAAGCATGCGCGCGCGTTTTCGCGCGTAACACCATTACACAACATAGAATGGCAATTTTTTTCTTTCATGATATTTCCCATATTTTTTCGAGGCATTTCATACCATGTTTATCTCTTTATGTCCATTAAGAACAAGATGAGCGTCAATTCAAGAAAAATGCCCGTGCGCGCGAGCTCTTTTAATACATAGCATATATGGGCAAAAACATGCCTGTACAAAATCCATTGTAACTCTTCAGAATGGATAGATAACCCCAATTTTCTTTCATATTTAGATAGATTATGAGTCGGAGATATGATTTCATGTCTCATTAGGCCATTAAGTGTATCGTGACATCATCACAATGGCCTTGGATCTCAAAATACGAATTTGCATATCATGAAGTAAGCATATTTATGTAAAATTGATTGTATCTCTGTAAATATTTATCGATTTTCTTCCAAATTTCGATATGATGTAGCTTAGACAATTCTCTACAAGCGCGGTCATCACCATTTTTCATTTTGATGACGTCATCTTAGTGAAAATTACGATTAAAGGGCACATATCAGGAATTTCTTAAGTAGCGTGTTATGCCTATTGACGATGAATTTCGTTCACATCTTTAATCTACATGACATTGTTTTTTAGCAGTATCTTGCTTATTTTTTCTCTATTTTGTCTCAAAGTTCAGTTTGACCAGCCCACCTATACTTGTTCCAAACAAGTATTATATGTCTAGTTATATATATCTTTGTATTTTCTTTAATTGAAAATTGAAATGAATAAAACGAATTGCATTGAATCTCTCAAAAATACAGTTTTTATGTATCCATTCATAATTATCATGACTATATCAACATTTTCTCCTCAGATAATAATAATTCAAAGCTATTCTTAATGGTTAAACTTGCTTTAGCAGGTATGAGGGTCTACAAATCCAGCTCTCAACATCATTGACACAATGTCAGTGGCTTTTGTTCTATTGGGTAGAATATTATTTTCCAACGAAAATGACACCAAGATCATCATTTTGGGGTAATAGGCATTGATGTGAGGCTATGTTGTTTTCATAATTTACAACTTTGGCAACCATTGTCTGCTTGAAGCAGTGAGAAATGTTTGCATGACGGTTTTCCATACACCCCTTCTAAAAGTGATTCTTATGACTCACAGGGAAAATAATGCACATTTTGTTTCCCCTTTATCCCCAAGCTTGTACGTGTTAAGAGATCTGACTAGGTGTGAATATAGTTGTTTTACCAATCTCTCTCTCCTCTTTCTTCTTTTCCCTCCAACCTTTTTTATCTTCTCTTAGGCCTATGCATTTATGGAAGAGATGCGATCAAGGATAGCCACTGTCAACATGGCCTACTACATCAACATCCGCACCATTGAGGCAGTGCACCAAGCACTGGACATACCCCTTGGGCGGGGTACAGGGGCAGAGAAGAAGGGCATGGTGATGGGCAACGATCTAGGACAGGATGAGGATGATGGAGAGGAGGTGGAGGAAGAGGTGCAGGAGGATTATAATGAGGACGAGGCTTACTGCTGATGTTGATATTAATCAATTAGTTGGATTACTGTATAAGTAGTTATTTTCGTGATTCTCGCTAAATACTTTTTGATGGCAAATTTAACACGCAAAAATATTTCCAGCAAGTAATGTCACATGTTGAATTCACTTTCCTGTTGATTGTCGCACACAGCGTTTATACACAGTAGCACGAGCTGTCATCTGGTCATGGGGCGCGGCCTGCAACCACTCTTTAGTAGATTATTTTCATTTATTGCTTTCTTATATCATGATGATTGTGATAACCAGTAGGGAGTTTATGATCCACGGAAATAAAAAGATAATTATTGTAAAGAATATAATTTTTAGTGGTTGTGGCTTTAGGCAAATTGATCACCTCACAAATTTGTCCTTGAAACCAAGCCATTATCTTTTTCATACATACATGATGTAGGCAGTTATACTGCGGTTAAACCTGTGTATGAAGATGGCTCAGTAGAGACTAGAAATCCAAGAGATTAGGGAAATAAAAAATTGTTATTCTTGGTTCTTCAAGGTCAGGGGTCATCAGACTAAATATCTTATGTTGAAATGCTCTCGTTTCAACTTCTCTGTGTAGTAATCAAAAGCAGCAACTCTTTACGTGTACCTTATAATTGTAATAATCAACCAGTAATATACATGCCTGTTTACATTTGTTTTGGTACATTATTGCTGAATGAAAGGGATGATATTTCTGATTTTCAGAATACTATGCTGCCTGATTTGATGATAGAACAGGCTGTTTTCACTCTGATAATATAAAATTACTTTTAGAAGGGTTTTCTACTGGATTGCTTTTGTTTTGTGATTCAAAATTGATTGATTGTTATTAATGTGAGATCATTAACAAAATGAGTTGTATTATATCACTATCACTATATCTACGGCCGGGAGAGGGGGGGGGGCATTATGGGACCCTCCTAAGATCTCTGCCAAGAAAATTTGCATGAATGTCAAGTGAAGTGTATAGAACACTATGGTAGTAACAATTTTTTTGAAAAATTTACTCGTTTGCATATTTATGGTAATTTATGCAAATACAGTCATAAAATTCATTTGGAATAGGTCCGTTTTTTGAAAAATGTGTTCTAAAAGATGCACAAGACGCGTTCAGGGGCCTGATTAGGGTTAACTTAAATGTGGAATAGTGTTCGTTGATAGATATTTGGTTTTATTCAAGTACTGATTAAAAAGTCCGAAGACTAAACAAGTCAGTTTACAATATAAAATGCATAACAAAAAATATAACAAGGTAAAAAAAACACATGGATGAATTAAATCATTAAAGGGATCATTTAGCTATGTTAAATCTGAGATACACGACCCTACGTGTTATCAGTGTCTGTGATATGGTGAAATATTGAAGCCCTAAAAAAATTGCACTTCAAAATGATCAAGAAGTGCCTCAAAAAAGTAAAAATCTGTGAGTGACCGGTTTTACCATACTCGTTTTCCCCAATAGACTGTAGTGTTATGAAAACCGTGAGGCGAACGGTTTTCAAAATTTGTAATTCCAATCATAAATATCTTGATAATCAGACAGGCGATCGGTTTGTAAAAGTCATGGAGTTCATGACTGACCTAAAGGTTTATAATTATCATTGCATCATGAGCTAAATCCAGAATTTTGTTTCAGAATCTGTGACAAAGTTACCGGATCCCTTTAATAAGTAAAAAAAAAATAAGTATATACAATTACCATAAATAATTATATATAATACGATCATTGCTACAGTAAAAGGACTTGGAATTCAAATTAGAAACAAATTAAAACAGCTTTGGGAGATCATACAATTACCATAAATAATAATATATAATATTCTCATTGCTATAAAGAAAGGACTTGGAATTCAAATTAAAAACAAATTATAACAGCTTTGGGAGATCATTGATTTGAAAGTGAAAGATTTTCAATCAATTAAAACACATTTATGCCAATAAAACTAGGAGATTTCTAACCCTGTTTTGTATTCAGCAAATTATGAAGTTTTACTGTGTAAATGTTAACACATGAATGAGTAGACAATGTTGTGTGTGATCAAATTGCCTTTCATACCTTGATATGTATTACGGTACCCTCTGTACCATGACATTAATTAGAATAATAGCAGCTATTGTGTAAAATTACGAAATAACTACCTACGATTATATTTATTGCATTTAAAAATATTTTGTATTCCATCAGTTTCCTATGATTTATTGTTCTCAATGTTATGTCGTTGATGATGCGGTTTTATTATTATTTAGACTCTCTGAATTCTCAAATTATGTTGATTTCTCATGTATAGAAGGAGGGACAAGTTTTGTGTTTAATTTTCTTTCAGCTTTAAAACAAATAACTTAGGGTGATTTTTGTAAGATCCATGTGCTTTTAGTATTGTGATATGAAGGATCAATTTCCTTGCTTTGTGCTTTTTTGTAAATATAGTACCCCCAAAATGTGATATATTTGTAAAAAATATTCAGAGATATTGATTGCTATCTTTACATTGAATTTATTATAGATATGCTGTGGCAAATACAGTTGTAATCTTGTTGTTTCATTTCTTACATTAGTCAACACTTTTGTATCTTAAGTTATAGTAATATGCATTACAAGAGAAACTGAAAACAAAGATATTTCTTATGCATTCCTTCTGCATTTCAAGCAATCCAACATAAGTTGGTGAACAAAAAACTTGCTGGAAATTGCATTCACTGGAAAACACAACTCACATACCGGCAGGCATTTATGAGACTGAGATCATGCACATGTAAGTTGGCACCATTATTGTGAAGTGAAATTATCATAAAGCAGACATCATTTCTTTTGTCTTCACATACAGTTGAAGTTTTGTTTGATTCTATTAAAACTCATTTTCCTTCATTACCATTACTCAAGATAACTTCTAAAGCTGTGTAAAACATCTAAACATCAAATCTTGTGTGTTTGTTGTATATACATAGTATATAAAAAGGGGAACCCGGTCCTTTTCCCGTCCCTTAATTTTCCAAAAATGACCCTCGTCATTATCAAAGTAAAAATATTTGATATATTACACACATTACAGACAGTTTTCAGGTACAGGTGTATGTTTATTCACAGATTTGTGTGAAGTTTGAGGGAATCTGTGACATTTAATGAATGTGAGAATGATTATCCAAAAGTTCACAAAAACCAACAGTATATAAATGATTGTCTCCACACCAGCGTTTTTCACCCTTCTGAGAAATAGAAGTTTTGCATCACCCTAATCCCACATTCATTACAGAAGATTCAATTTTCATCACTCTGGTGCACATCATAAGTGCCATATACTCAAGTACGGACACATTTTATTTTTCCTAGAATTTGCAACCAAGTGAAGCAAGCAATAAAATAACAATGACGTTAGTATGGTAACATTGTTATTTTGTAAACTAAACACACTAGATAAGATATGATATTATTTATGCGGGCACATCGCTGCTCAATACATGAATTCAACATTCAAATATTCAGACACATTGCTTATGATATTCAGGCTCCCTTGCCGTCGATAGTCTTTGAATGGCTCACATTCACACCCTATTTAATCACAAAGGGAGGAACTCGCAAACCAGTACTTCTCGGGGTACAATTAGTGAGCACTATTTTTTTGTTGGGACCTCGAAAATTCGAAAAATTGCACCCCCCCCCCGTCCTTGAGGGCCAGGGAGGGGCCCATTTCCATAAAAAGCTTTTTAAAAAATTCCCAGGGGCGCCACTGTAACATGGCGATTACTTTAAAACCTAAAGCCTAAAACCCATGAGTTTACGGGGGCTCACGATTTTGAAAAAGAAAGAGCTGAGAGAGAGAGAGAAAAAAAAAATGAGTGACCCACCAATGTCACAAAGGAGGTATCAGAATATGCTAATCTGGCCGTAATTAAATGCCTAAAACCCATGAGTTTACTTGGACCCGACCATGGGCCCTAAAGAGGTCCCCTGTATCCTTATCTGACCGTAATTAAATACCTTAAAAAAACCAAGCTTCCGAGGGCTCTGCACCCATGCGTCGCTAGACCTTTTTTCAGTGGGGGGGGGGATGTAGAGGCCAACGATTACCGACAAAATTAAATGCCTAAATATTCACAAATTCAACCTTAAAAATCCGGGGACGAAGGCTAAATTGTTTTTCCTATGGACTTACTTTAGTACTTACGTATGTGCAAATGGTCATTATCCGCGACGACATATATACTGTATACGAATTATTTCGTCAACTTAGTCAGCATCGTATATATTTAAATGCAGGCGCGGAGCTAGGATCTTATTTTAGGGAGGGGCGGTAGTGAGCAAGCGAATCACTTACAGAGCGCGCGAAGCGCACTCATTAGGAGGGGGTGAGGGTAATTCATTAGGAGGGGGTGTGGGTAATAGGCAAAGGTAATAGGCCTCCCACGCGAAGCGCGGATCCTTAGACGTTTCCTTAAATTATTAGAGAAAGCAGACGATTCGTTGTACCGTTTACGACTCTTAATCCTTGTCTGAATTCATTCCTGCGCAAAGCGCGAAAAGCTTAGACGTTTGATTTAATTTTTATAGAAAGAAGACGATTCGTTGCACGGTTATCTACACTTAATAAGCCCTATTTGTCTTATTCAGTTTCCCCCTTCCCGCGCAAATCGCCGTAGCTTTAACGTTTCCTTAAATTATGAGAGAAAGCAAACGACTCGTTATAGGCTATACTGTTCTCGACTATTAATCCTTATCTGAATTCAGTTTTTCCCCCTCCCGCGCGAATCGCGGAAGCATAGACGTTTCCTTAAATGAGGTTTCTCTTTCGGCGCGCGAAGCGCGGAATTTAAGGCGTTTCATCAAAATATAGAGAAAGGAAGACGATTCGTCGTACCGTTGTTGACTCTTAATCCTCGTTTGAATTTAGTTTACCTGAAAATTTTGATCCTCTGATTTCTTTAGCTGATATTATAGGAAAGTGAAACTTCGAGAAAATACGATGTTGTAGTTGTAGTCACTCTCAAAGTCGTCACAACGGATAAATAGTCACAGTTCATAGAGAAAAAAACTTGTCGGCGGACCGACAATATACATCTCACCGACTTCAAAATTCCGAATTGAATAGTACACCAGGATCGAGCAAGAATACCGACACAGCTGACCCGACACAGCAACATATTTACACGTGTCTTTCTTGCTCCCTCGACGAGACGACTCCACCCAACAACCCCCCTCTCTCCCACTCCTCTCTCAGGCTCTCACCTCCCCTCCCTCTCCTCTCTGTCATCACCCGTTTCTTTTGTTTCCCTTTCCTCCTTTTTCTTCCTTTTCCCTTTTCTTTCTTTTCTTTCTTTTCCTTTCTTTCCTCTACTTCCTCTCTTTCTTTTTTCTCTTTCTTTTTTCTCTTTTCTTTCCTTTCTTTTCCTGTCTTTCCTTCTTTTTTCTTTCTTTCTTTCTTTTCTTTTCCTTTCCTTTTATTCCTTTTCTTTCCCTTTCCCTCTCTTTTACC
>BEXV01002622.1:5391-15904 GCA_003118195.1 Hemicentrotus pulcherrimus
TTGCAGAGATTTCGCCTCATCATAAATATTTATATACTGTCAAATATTAGTATTTGAGTTTACAATCCTAAGGATCCTACTCCAAATAGTGATAACCTTATACCCATATCAAATATTCAAAAAAAAAAAAAAGAACTCTGCAAAGTATAAAATAGGGGCATGGAGCAGAGACGTCTGTGTGTGACAGCTTTCGCATAATCATTCAAATTGCTTATTTCAGAAAGAAAAGTTTGCCTTTCCCGCTTATTTTATGTTTATTTATTTGTTCGTTTGTTTTTTGTTTGGTTGATTTTATTTTTGCTTGCCTGTCAGAATATTCAAACTTGTTTCTCCGTACATTATGATCATTTCTGAATGAGTAAACAACATTAATTTATGTGATTTTTTTTAAAGGAAAAAGGGGTGGGGCTTGCGCCCCCACGTCCCCTGGATCCGCCCATGTCTTTTAGTCATGACATTGTTCTCAAATATTTGTCGTTTCTTCGTGATATTTTTCATGAGATTAAAAACTCATAAAATATCATTACAGGAGCATGATAAGAATACCATGGAAAGATTGAAAAGAAATATTGCATAAACAAAATATCCTTGTGAATCCTTATGAGCAGGTAAATATAGAAAATATAGAAAAGCGAAATATTTTGGTCATGATTTACTAAAAGTCATCAGAGATCTGTTCGAAGGAAAAATAGAAGTTAACCGACCAAGATTTTTCGGGACATCAGTCTTCCAAGGTGGTGAAATACGCCCCTCCCCGTACCTGCATGGCAGTACCAGTTAGTCAACATTGCTTTTTGGTATGACCAAACAAAGTTCTCTAATTCGTCAAAGTTACCCAGGTCAGTCTCAGAAGAAAACAACCCGTGGTAAAAAAACTTCAAAGTTGTGTAACAATACCCTTGATTATATTTGCAAACTGGAAAAAGAGCGGATAGTCCGTGTTCACGGACTAGATGGAGTTTTTATTTCGTTGGTATCATTTGATTTCTGCTATTATTGTACCAGTCGAGTCTAATCGATAGATCGAACATACACTTGTCTGATTGTCAAACCTGTGATTCAAGAATAAGAACTGACAGAGACACAGGATGAAGCTGGATGATATTTTAGGTGACATTGGAGAGTTTGGTCGTTATCAGCGATGGGTTTATGCCATGGTATGTTTCATATCATTACCTGTCGCTTGGCATCAGATGGCCCAAGTTTTCATGGGAAGCAAAATGGATCATTGGTGTCAGGTATGTTCTAGAGTTTGCATCATTATCGTCACCTCATCAACAAGTTGTTAAAGCCCCCTCTGCACGAGTTTGGCATAAAGGGATTAGACCTCCCTGAAAGGTCACTGGCAGGTGGTTACCTCATCAAATCAGCTCTCAATTTAAATTAGAAAAAGGGCATCATGGGGGATCAACGGGTACGGCATCGGTGGCTGTATAGAGAGTGCAAGTAGCAATAAGTTAGTAGTGCAGCGGGGCTTTAATATTAAATGTGATTACAATACAATACAAAAACCTAGTTCTCCTTTCCCTTTTACCCTGTGTTTTGACTTTATCTTTCATCTCTCTTCTTCTCTCTCCCTCCACTCTTTTCATTTTGTGTTCCACCTACACTCTTCTTTTCCCATCTCTTGTCTTATCTTTCGGCCTTCCCTCCCCACTCTCTTTCATCTATTTCCCTTTGTTCTTCTTTAATCCTTACTGACTTAGAACAGCATAAGGAGCATAATAATATTTAACCATCTCTATCTTTGTCTCTGCCTCTGTCTTTCTCTCTCTANCATTTTACAGTGGCTCTCATGCTTTCACCCACATTGTCTCTCGGTATCACCATTTATCTGTCTTTGAATGAAAATATCACTAATTTTGACTGAAAATGTCTCTGAATATCTATCCGTCTTCAACTCAAAATGTCTCTGAATTCCTGTCTAATCTTGTCTCAATAATTTCTATATGACAGGGATGCTCAAGCCATCATGTTTGTGATTGATAGCAGTGATAAGATGAGAGTAGTCGTGGCTAAAGAAGAGCTAGACATGCTTCTGGATCATCCAGGTAATTCATTCTACAATACCCTTGTAGTCACTGCACTACTTTACACAATAGTTTTGATTTGCATGTGTTATAGGTATTATTGGTAGCCAAGTTACATAGTGTTTGACTAGGCTTTTAGTGAGAAATGAGTAGGAAAAAACAATCGGCTATCCAGTCTGACAATGATGCACATTTATATGTGTATGACTGTATGTGAGGTTGATAATATATATTAGGTACCTGAAGCTGCAGGTAATGACAATGCTCAAGTCCAGGAGCTAGCGTACATTCAGTATATGCAGGCTGGACTGGAGTACTTTATTCTTCCATGTAGTTGGTTGTACAGTCTGCTCCGCCCAAAGGCTCATTAGCAAGTGAAATTAACTTGTAAAGTATGAAGATAGGCACTTTAATAAATGTACAGTAGTTTTGTACTATGAATTTGTATATTATTTGAACGCAGAAATAAAATCAATCAAACAAACAAATAATAATTATAAACCTTTAGGTCAGTCAGGAACCCCATGACTTTTACAAGCTGATCGCCTGTCTGATTATCGAGATATTTATGATTGGAAATCGAAATTTAAATATTTGTTTTCCTAACACAACAGTCTATTGGAGAAAATAAGTATGGTAAAAACCGGTCACTCAACGTGTTTTACTTTTTTGTGGCACTTCATGATAATTTTGAAGCCTAATTTTTTTAAGGCTTCAATATATCACAGACACTGATAACACGTAAGGCCATGCATCTCAGATTTGACATTGTATGAACGATGCCTTTAAAGGTCTATCTTAGTCTTGGTAACAAAACTGCACATAACTCTAGCCTTAACTTATACTTAAAAAGAAAGAAGGTTTGAGGAATGATTTGCCACAGCAAATCTAGATGCTTATGCAAAGATAATTGTCTCCTGGTATTTACTTTTATAATTCAGACATTGACTTTGATTCATTGTACCTAGAAAATAAGACTCTCCATTGTCTCTTGCAGATATCAGGGTACGTTCAATACCCATCCTATTCTTTGCCAACAAAATGGATCTTCGAGAGTCTCTGACTTCTGTTCAGTGTTCTAGGCTACTGGAACTGGAGAAGATCAAGAATAAACAATGGCACATATGTGCTAGCAATGCTTTGACTGGAGAGGGATTACATGAAGGTGTTCAATGGCTATCAGGTACGTAGATTGATATCTCCTCCTCCCCCCCCCCTCTCTCTCTCTCTCTCTCTCTCTAACTCTCTACTCTCTCAATCACTCTTTGTCTGTCTTGCTCCTTTCTTTAGGGTGAGATTTAGTTACCATTTTGTTTTCCAGAAATTGATGGACAAGGGAGCATAGATGATAATAATTATATAGCGGGAGAAAGGAATCGGGATATGCCTTTGTACGATGCAAAAATGCTAATCCCTTAAGCTTGTGTTCAATTTGAAGATTGCAAAGATGATATATTAATTTTTTTCTTATATTCTTCTCTTAATTCCCCCATTTACTCTACAGATCAAATCAAATTGTAATTGATAGCCATGTGGTAGAATAGACTGATATGGGACTTTGTACCCTGAGAACACACTGTGTAGTGAACAGCCACAGGAATTGATTCTCATGAGGACTTTTGTAGGAGATCATTGTGCACTGACTCAATCATCAAGCCAAGCCTAGGGATGAATATAGACTGATGTGAACTTATCTTGGAAAGAGGAATTCTGTAAAGGAAAGTAAACACCAGGAATGGCAACGCTGTGCTTGGAGAGAGGGTGCCGCTTAAGTGGAGAGTCATATATTTGACTAATCATGGATTTTCTGCTCCATAATAATTTCACAGCACATGATCATGCATTGTTTTTTTAGTGTCTTTTTGTATTAAAGCTAAATCACATGAGGCTGATCAGACCTCTTCAATAACGTAACATTTAATATTTCCCAAATTATTTCGTGAAATTTGTGATATTTAGAAGTCATTGAATAAGCTCAATCCAACAATATAACAGAGCAATGGCCAATAATATATCAGCGCATACCCCTTGTTAATTTGATGTTTTTTGTGTGTTTCGTAACTCAAGCATGAAGAACCAGGTGACTGGTTGAATTATGGCTGTTGTGGAATACTTTCAGGTGTTAGCTTAGCCTCTTGTCGATGCCCTCGCGCTGTCGGAGTCTCTAAATTCTGGCGAGGGAAGCGAGTCAGAGAAACCGAGAAACCGCTTGCGCCGAGGGCCTCTTGACAAGTGATCTGAATTTCTTATGTTTTTCCTTGTTTGGCAAATATTCCGACCCAAGAGAAGTCTGTGAAAGTCATCCAATCAGAGAGAGCTACTAAGACGTAATATCTACCGCTCTGTGCGAATTCCCTCCGTGAAATCGAGGCTGGCCACCTAGTTGTAGTCTGCAAGCACAAACCTTGGNAATATGAGGACACTGCTAACGTTTAAATTTCACAGATAGAACATACATGACATATTCATAATTCCTGCAAAGTTCTACAGCATTTGAGGTTGGGTGCAAAAGGGACATAGTACCTTTAAAAAATGTACTTTTCGATCACACCGTCTGGCAACTCTGTGACATACCTTCCCAATCTTGTTTAGTTTGAGGTTAGATGAACTAACCAACCCGGTACACATGACTGTCATCTCCTGTCATACCAGTATGTCTTTCTGTAAAACATTCAGCTCTTTTTATATTTTATGATCACGAGGAAAAAACATGGCCTAGTTACTATAAAAATCAACTAGTGTACACATTATTACTGATCGACTTCCTCAATGTTTCGTTTCAAAAGTAAATGAAGTGGAATATGGACATGAAAAAGAGTTAAACGTGTAACCATGAAAAACAGTATAGGTCTATACATTGTTTAACTACAAATAAAACCCCACTGCGTAGTTTCTTGAGCTGTCGTTATAGTCTTAAAGTTCTTGACTATACCACTAAAACGCTTGTTGATAATAATATGACACATGTTTTAGAAGGGTATCTGAGAACGTGGACTTCGGAAGTTTTAAGACTGGTCCAAGGTTTTGAAAGCCACATAGAGTAGTCAGAGTCCATGTGTATTAAATCAAAATTCGCTGACACCAGATTCGGTTGAATTATCAATTACTATTTGAAAATTTCTCTCGCGCAGCGAACCTATTGTCTCATCAGAACCCCAGCTTGCCTTCATAATAATTATCTCGTGGGAAATTTTATTATGATTAGAATTACTTATGGCGGTAGGTTAAGGGCATTACACAAGATTATGTCTGTCAATATATTGAAGTCCACTCTTAAACGCCTTGTGTTAGGTAAACACCCAAAAGGAGTCGAATTCCCCAGGATATTTCAATACTATAAGCCTATTAAACACTACTCATGATGGATTAAGTTACACCCCGACAACGATGATTTGATTCGACCAAGGGAAATATAAAGTTAAAACAACAACTACAACAATTGTTTGGTAACTGTTCCTTTTTATGCTATCAATTTAATGTTAGGCTTCATACACATGACTTGTATATGAACGACATCATTCTGGCTTTTAGGTTCTTAATTTTAGCTTCAAATCCCGCTGGTTCCGATATTTTTTTCTGACTTGTACTTTTCAATCACAGATCGACCAATCAATCTTATTTACTGAGTGTAAACCACAAAAATGTTTAATTCTTATTGTTTTATAGAAACCAACAACATTTAATGCGCTCGCTTCGCTCCCTCGCTAAGAATCCATTAACAAAAATCTCCGATGCTCCTATTTACCAATAGAATGTAGGAGAGAAGTGAAGTGCGAAGAGGTACAAATAAAAGGCACTTTCCATCGCTCTTGAATCTTTCTTTACATGATGCTAACTGGCCCGCCATCTTTAGACTCCTTTATACATNCAAGCGCCTCGGTTTCTCTGACTCGCTTCGCTCGCCAGAATTTAGAGACTCCAACAGCGCGAGGGCATCGACAAGAGGCTAGTGTTAGCTTTCCAATGTAGAGGTGTGGTTTAAGCACTTGATTTGAAATGAAAAGGTTATGGGGTTCGATACCCGACACAGCACTAGTGTCCTTTGGCAAGGCATTAAAGGTAAAGACCAGCTCTGGTCATGCGATTGCATTGTGAAAGAAATGTTGTGGAATTGATCAGAAAAGGTTGATCATCTAGCATAGTATAAGTATTGGTGTGTACGGCAAGGTTCTGGAATCATCAAAGTGATAAGAAATTTGGCCCAGTCTTGGTAAAGTTACAAGCACTGTACACCGAAAGATGTATATGGGACTACGCAATACGTGCGCGATATCTATCCGGCCCGAATAGATATAATCATTTACCAAATATATCAATTAGTAGGTGGTTTCCTGGCAAAATTTGTATCATCACGCATTAGTCAAAACAAATATTCTTTCAAATGATTGGTAATAAGACCTTCCATTTCATTTTTTTTGAGAGGGGGGCATTTCCAAAACTGGTCTTTACCTTTAAGCACTTTACTAGAAATGCAAAGTTTGTGGGTTCAATATCGTTCCCCGACACTGCACTAGTGTCCTTTGGCAAGGCATTAATTTACATTTGCCATTCCATACCCAAGCGAGAAATGGGGATATGGTATAGCATGACAAAAGCCTTTGTGTTAGTAATTGTCATAGGCCCTCACAGTCACTACGGTATATGGTAGAAATATTCCCCAAGGAGTGGATATGGTGCAAAAGCGCTTAGAGATGGTATTTGTATTAAGTGCTGTATAAATTAAGATAGATATTATTATTATTAAATATTAATAGCAGATATAATATTTTTTTTCCCAATACAGAAATTTCTTTGCTAGATTTAGCTCTTGATATCGTAACACATCAAGTTCAACAGTGTATCTGTATTGTCTTGAGTGAAATCACCAAAAAGAAAACTTTTATTTAGAACCACAAACAAGATTGATATTTTATGAATGAAAATGCCTTGGAACACTACTGCACCTTGTGTTATAATACATTATGATTGTACAGATGTAAACATACGTTATATTTTGATTTCATAAGCCAAAAAACAATAACCATTACCATGTGCTATTGTGGTATTGGTATGAGGTCATGGAGTTGTGCAGTTGTTTTTGTTCAATGTTTAGTAGGACGAGGGGCTGTATGTCCAGATACTTTACAAGTGCAAAGCCGCCACGTTAACCGTTGGATTTTACGAAAATAAACATCAAACAGCACTAACTTTAATAATTGTCCAGCATATATGTCTTGAAAGATTTATGAAGCATTTCTTTACAACTTCTTCCAATTTACAGTTTGAAATCAACTGTCCAAATTGCCAACCTGTCCAACCTGACACACAACGTTTTGGTATACTATCGGCGGCATTCATTCATCAAGAATATTCACGCCTTTAAATTCTGTTTATTATTATGCTCGATATAATACATCTGTAGTTTATGCTCTTCATAAATTGTGTAGATATTTATACATACATTGTATATTTTGTTTAATTTTGGGGGAGAGGAGTAAGATTTCCGATGCGCTGGGCCATAGCAGGCCAGGAAAAGTATTCAAGTCAGTACTCAGTATTCAGCTTAGGTAAATACTTAGCCAACTTTGGTATTTGGTTGCAGATTTTGTGTGTGTATACATGTAATATATCATTTGAATGGAATGGGACGTTTATAAGTTGTAGGTGAATGAACTTTGAGATGTTATAGTTGATGATAAATTTCCATTTGAAAGAAAAAATTGTGATAGTTTAGCAGGGACAACAGGCACTTTACCTTCATGTAAATCATTGTTTCATCACTCAGATTTGAAGACATGCAATAGGTCTATTCCCAGCATTACAGAATGATATTTTTAGAGAATATTATAAACATCTTAATAAAAAGGTGCATATTATTGGTATAATATATATACTGATATGAGGTACTTTCACAACAGTTAAAGCCCCACTGCACTAATTATAGCTAATTGCGCCCTCTATATCGCAAACAATGCCTAGTTGGTGACCGTTGGTCCCCCATGATCCCCTCCAATATGTTAATTGAGAGCTGAGTTGATGAGATAGCCACCTGTCAGTGACCACGCATGGAGGTCTAAACTAGTGCAGATAGGCTGTTTCGTATCAACCATTCATCAAATATAAAGAAAATATTGTATCTAGAATAGAGGTGTTATGGAATGATCTAAAATTAACATTCTATAACATATAATAATTAAAGATGAAGTTGAGTAGTGGTTGTGCGATTGCATTGTGAAAGAAACGGTGTGGAATCGACCAGAAAAGGTTGATCACCTAGCATATAAGAATTTGTGTGTATTGCAAGGTTCTGGAATCATCAAAATGATAANTATAGCTAATCATGCCTAGTTGGTGACCGTTTGTCCCCCATGATCCCCTCCAATATGTTAATTGAGAGCTGAGTTGATGAGATAGCCACCTGTCAGTGACCACGCATGGAGGTCCAAACTAGTGCAGATAGGCTGTTTCGTATCAACCATTCATCAAATTTAAAGAAAATATTGTATCTAGAATAGAGGTGTTACGGAATGATCTAAAATTGACATTCTATAACATATAATAATTAACATTCAATATTTCACAAATTTGATGAATGGTCAGTTATGATAGGAACCCGGATGTCGTGAAAGTACCTGGTAGATTCTCATTAAAATAATGCTATTACAGTGCAAACTCATTATAACGAGGTCCTTGGGAATGAGGAAATTACCTTGTTATATTAGGGGGGGGGGGAATATAAAGATCTTGGACCAGCAAAATCACCTTGTTAAAAATATAAACCTAGTTTGAATATATCAGAGCTCTTTGTTCCAAGGTTTCTGTATTCAAATTTGAAAATGATCTGGAGAGGTCATTCTGTAACTCTTGGAGTTGACTAGTACAAGCTCACATTTGCATATCACTGCCTATATTGTTCATAGTGCACCTTTGTTTGTATGAGTACGGTAGATGGTTCATGATGAGAGATGACATGATCTGCTTCTGATTGGTCAGATAAACCCACCTTTAAAGATAAAGTTTAGTTCTGGTCATGCGATTGCATTGTGAAAGAAAAGGTGTGGAATCGATCAGAAAAAGTTTATCATATAGCGTGTAAGTATTGGTGTGTACTGCAAGGTTCTGAAGTCATTAAAATCATAATAAATTTGGCCCAGTCTTGGTATAAAGTAAGAAGCATGTACTGTACACAGACAGATGTATATGGGATTACACAAATGGTGTCGGGTCTAACTTGCCTTGATTTCCTTATCTTTCTATGCTCATTTACTCAGCCAGTATACATTTTCTTCCAAAATTGTTTGGCAAATGACATTTATTTGTAATCTGGAACATTCACTGTAAGTTTCATTTGACTCTCTGAGAATTCATTTTCTTTTTTTTTAACCAAAACTCAAGTTTATCTGTAAGTCTTACTATGGATGCCAAGGGGCTTTTCTTGTTTCAAGATCTTACCTAAACATGAACAATACTTACTGATTTAAACACTGGGCCCCATTGCATAAAACTTACCATTAATGTTAACCCAGCCATCAATGGCAACTACCATGGTAACAGGGCTCAACAGCCAATCGAAATCAAGGTTTCCATGGTGTACTTCTTTAACCATGACTTGTATCACCAACACAATGACATATTAAACCAGATAAAGTAAAGGGCAAATTCAATACCCATTTGTACATCCCATAAAAATCATGTTTGGATTAAGTAATACCTTATTGTTCAGATCGCACATTTCAGTAGGTGATGCACAAGGCTATTGAAATTGATGTTGGTTAATTTGTCTCAATTAGTTGCGATCGTGCAAAAAAATTGCTTTGTTAAAAAATGTATGCAATTTATTATCCTTTCTCATGACCCAATACATATTTAATTTTATGAATAAAATTATTGTAAAATATAAGTGAAATTACTTCTAGTCCTTCATGTATCTGTTTCTCATTCATTTAGCATGGTTTGATTCACTAAGGTGAGAAAAGATCAGTACAAAACAATGGTGCCATATATACTAATTGAGAATGCTTGCTTCATTCAGTGGTGTAAATTGACCACCATATAATTGAACGTGCCATGTTATTTGATGGAGAAATGTGTGTGATTGAAAATACTTAGTCTGTATGTCACATACACAATGTATATGTGACACTGACACTGCAAGAGTCCACATACCACTGATGGCAATAATGAAGACAGAAATGTAGCGGATATATAGAGTATAAAAGAGTTCAACAGGAAATCACTGTTATTTTGCTTTGGTTCATAACACGAACCAGAGCAAAATAACAGTGATTTCCCATTGAATTTTTCTTGTTCAAATGTAATTATTTACAAATGTACAATCTGAAGTTTTATTTGATGTTCAAGAATAAAATGATTTTGAATTGAAATGGAATAACATATTCAATTGGTTTACAACATTTGGACATTATTTTTGATGCTCTTTACGAAAATGGAAGTTCAAATTTGGAAACTCTTTTTATTTAATGACTACACTTACCCACTCTATT
>BEXV01002622.1:19633-32113 GCA_003118195.1 Hemicentrotus pulcherrimus
ACTGGCCCGCCATCTTTAGACTCCTTTATACATGATGCTAACTGGCCCGCCATCTTTAGACTCCTTTATACATGATGCTAACTGGCCCGCCATCTTTAGACTCCTTTATACATGATGCTCACTGGCCCGCCATCTTTAGACTTCAGTTTGTTGTCATTGTCATGGCGTAACCTCAAATGAATCTTCATGCTGTGTTTCATCTTATGCTTTATTTTCCAATAATGTGTCACAATACCTCACGATTAACCAGTCTATACTCAATACACACCATTATTTTATTACTAGATGAGAACATTTGAACTAGGAGAGTATGTATCAATGGTCAATCGATTCCTTTAAAAAATACTGAAAAATTGGTTTCGTGATATTATTATATGAATGAATCACCATGGTAATGCATAATGTTAATGAATTTCATCATGATATGGGTTATAACAAAAGTTTGACAGATGATACATTTAAAACTTTGTAACCAATGAATCCATATCTTATTTGTGATCGCGACTATGTTGGGCACCCATCATATGAAACGAATGTTATACAATAATTATTGCCAGTTTTACACCCCAACGACACACACAGATCGATCTAATATTTAAACTTTCACATGACAATAAAAAAGAAGCAACATACACAACAGGCAAGCGTGTATTAGGCCAACAATAACATACTCTTTAACCACCCTGGATATAAACCTTCTCTTGAACCTTCTAAGGACACAATGTAACCAAAAATAGTCCATTCTGACAATATTTTGATAATAATTGAGATGTTTTTAAACATTCGATTATCTTGTCTGCGTTTTGTCCATGTAAACTCTCTGTTATTTGGTCATTAGTTCAAATGTTCGTTTGAACGTTCTTCATATTCGGATCTCTTGTCAGTCTTTTGCTCGATTTTAGATTGAAGTTTATTAGCATCAGTCTTTTGGTCGACTTATTTTATTATTAAAAAACCCCAACACAATTCCAACACAATGGTGCAGATAAACCCCTTCGAATGGGTAAACGTAATGCTTAACAACAATGTGCTACTTTGAATATTCTTCGCGGCGGCCTCTTGTTCGATTTGTAGTGCGCATGTTCAAAATTTCAGTGTATGATCTTGGGTATTAGTTCAAGGATTAATCCGAAAATACAAGTGTGTTGTTTTAGTGTTGATGTGAATATTGTTAATTTCAGATTATGATACAAGTGATAGAGTAAAACTTTCATCATAGTACAACAAAAAAGATCTACTTTGGCATAATAACATGAACTGTCTCTCTTAAAGGCTTCCTGTTTGATACAGGCCGGAAGTATGGTTTGTAGTTTTGTAGTTCACAGACAAAGGCTTAAACATTTACATTCTGCTCATAGCAGTTATAGCATCCACTCATCTGGGAATGCTTGTAAGCTCCAACTTTCAAAAGATTTTTTCCTCAAGTTCATTTGAGAAGCAACATCATCAGTGCAAATACACGAATGTAGCACTGATTCGCGTTGATGCCTAGAAGGAAATTTAAATAGGTTTGTCACGCTGAGACGAGTCTTACAGATTTTGAAGAAAAATACCTCTGTCGAGATCGAGATGAAGTTTGATGCTATCTTGGGTGAGATAGGAGAGTTTGGTCTCTATCAGAAGTTGGTCTACTATGCTCTATGTATAAATGGGGCCACGGTAGCTTGTCACATGTTAGCTCAAGTCTTCTTGGCCGGTCACATGTCTCATTCATGTAAGGTATGCTTATCATCTCATCCTATAATTATATTGATATCTATGCGCAGTGATTGCTTTAGTGATGATTATTAAAATGTATAAATTGGAAAAGGTCATACTTAGTGATATTTACTCTGCATAGAGGTATTAGTAAAGATACAAATGTTGCGTTGAAATACTATGTTTTGTATTCATCCTATCCTCCTGTCAAACTTTGTCATTTACTTAGAACACTATATTATATCAATAATTATATTATTTGAATAGTAACGTTTTTTCGATAATGTCCATGGGCCTACTGAAATTCAGTGAATATGAGGCAACTAATGGCACTTTTTCTACATAATTTTTCGAAAATATGAGTATGAAAAAACAACCTTCTCAATCTGTAGTATCATTTGTTTTTATGGGGGGGGGGGGGGGGNTCTGATTAATATTGGTTATTTTATATCGTCATTGGTATCGTTTCTTACGAGGAGGTGTCGTAGTATAGAGGTTATTTGAGTCTCAATTTAAGGATTGAGGGTTCGAATCCTATAGTCTGGTGCTAACGTCCTTTGACAGGACGTTAATCTATACCTACGCCATGCAGTCTTCACCCAGCTTAGGTGTAAATTGGTACCTGACAATTATTGTTTGGGTAATAATGATTGCAGGGCCCTCAGGAAGAGCCTTACTGACGTGGCTACCCTGACTGTATACGATTAGAAACGACAAACTAAAAGAGAAAAAACAAGATTTAGCTGCCTGGCCAGAAACTCACAAATTTCGATTATTTTGTTCAACAAATTCGAACCTTAACTTGGAGTTTTAGTTCGCAAACAATTCGACCAACTAGAACACACATGACATAATCGGTGGTGGATACACCCTAATGAGGCCAACATTAATTTCTTGAAAATATAGACATTGCATTCCAGAATGAGCTTTATAGGGGTTGTATTTTTATACTGTTGATGTTGTATCTATTTTTGAAAATCATCATTATATTTGTCTTAAACAGAACTAGTTATATTTTGACCCCTTCTACTTCCATCACCGCATCGCGCATTGCGCATTAACAAAGCAATAATGACGTCAAAATGCAGTCACAACAGCAGCTCACCCATCGTCCATCCATCCATCTATTCATTCATTCATTCATTCATTCATTCATTTATTCACTCCTTCACTAATTCATTCATTCATTCATTCATTCCTTCACTCATTCCTTCATTCATTCCTTTATCCATTAATTAATTCATTCGTTCATTCTTTTATTCTGATCCATTCGTTCATTCATTCATTCATTCACTCATTTATTTATTCATCCATCCATTGGTTCATTCATTCATTCCTTCACTCATTCCTTCATTCATTCATTCATTCATTCCTTCATCCATCCATTCATTCATTCGTTCACTCGTTCATTCATTCACTCACTCATTAATGAATTCATTCATTCATTCACTCATTCATTCATTCATTCATTCACTCACTCATTCATTCGTTAATTCATTCATTCATTCATTCATTCCTTCATCCATCCATTCATTCATTCGTTTACTCGTTCATTCATTCACTCACTCATTAATGAATTCATTCATTCATTCACTCATTCATTCATTCATTCACTCACTCATTAATCAATTCACTCATTCATTCACTCATTCATTTATTCGTTAATTCATTCATTCATTCATTCCTTCATTCATTCATTCATTCATTCCTTCATCCATCCATTCATTCATTCGTTCACTCGTTCATTCATTCACTCACTCATTAATTCATTAATTCATTCATTCATTCATTCATTCATTCACTCACTCATTAATTCATTCATTCATTCATTCACTGATTCATTCATTCGTTAATTCATTCATTCATTCATTCACCCACTCATTCATTCCTTCATTTATTCTTTCATTCACTCATTCATTCATTTATTCATTCACTCATTAATTAATTAATTCATTCATTCACTCACTCATGAAGTAATTCATTCATTCATTCACTCACTCATTCATTCCTTCATTCATTCACTCATTAATTAATTAATTAATTCATTCATTCACTCACTCATGAAGTAATTAATTCATTCATACACTCATTCACCCACTCAGTCATTCCTTCACTCATTCATTCTTTCCAGGTGATTGACATTATAACAGGTACATTGCCCTGGAGTTTGAACGAGTTAAGTTTACATACAATTTTATGATCAAAACAAAGTTCAGCTTGTCAAGTAAAGGACGTCGACAGAAACGAGAAGTGAACTTGTTTGGAAAAGGAAGACCTTTGTTTTGTTATGCACTCCTTTTGCTTAGCGAAAATAGTGTTTCAATCATGCCTGGAATAAAGTCTTCCTCCCCTTTATTTTTTTGTTTCCCCTCTCAAATGATTAAGCAACAACAACCAGAAAATCCCGTTAATAAGATATGAACAATTTGGAATAAGCATTATTTATCTAATAGAAATGAAAAGGCAATTTTGTTTTACATCAGGTGAAAAGGTTAACTGGGTTAATGATTATTCATACTATTTTTGTTTAACCCCCGGATTTCGTCTCCATTTATATCATATCAATAGATCTTATGAATGAGACAGATTTACATTTTTAGTATAAAGCATTCCATGCATGGATTTGTGCAATATAACATGCAGCTAGTCGGCCTATAAGAGAACAAAAGCTGTGACGTCATAACACAATTATTTCTAGAATTGCTCAATTTGAACTGATCATTTTTTCCGAAAGAGAATAAAAAACTAATGTCCAAATGTCAAAAACCAATTGCATATGTTAAGTATTGGCTGAGATATGACCATCCGAATAAATAGATTTTAAATGGAAATCACTGTTATTTTGATCTGGTTCGTAATGTTACGAACCAGAGCAAAAAAATAGTGATTTCCTATTGAAATAAATTTATTCGGATGGGCATATCAAAGCCAATGCTTAACACATACAATTGGTTTTCAACGCATTTGGACATTATTTTTGATGCTCTTTCGGAAAATAAAGTTAAAATCTGGATAGTTTTTTGAAGACGTCACTCTAATGGCCCCTCTATAACCTTGTTTATTCAGAAAGTAGTATAGATGTCGGTCTACAATAGCCAATTGTTCTCAGCACAATAGATGTATGACCTATATAGCTATAGCTTGTTTCAACCAATGACAATATTATTTTAACCTGATACGATTGTGAAAAGCACAGGGTGGATGTGATGGTAAAACCATTAACCAATCACATCTCTGTTCTGCTCAGTCATCTAAAGAACAGCTGAACTCCTGTTTGTATCAAGTATGATGCTGGTTTTCACTCATATCCAATCGTACTTGAAATCATGTTGCTGTTCTTACCTTCAGTGTTTATACGAGCATATATCTTCAAACCTTGTTAATGTAAAATTACTAAACCAATGAATTTGAATTTTGAACACCTGAGCATTAAAGCCCTCTTACCTGAGGGAATGTATGCAATTATTCTGTGTTCAATAATTTCGATTACTTCACCCACATTTGTCCCTCTTCTTCTATTATTGAACTACATGTAATTTGAAGGTATTGTATTTGAATATAATGTTTTAAAGATATTTTGTCTATTATGTTTCAACCCTCAGTGAATCTTCTGAATGTAAGTTTGACCCCCCGCCCCCAATTGATGAAGGAATAAATACTACATACATAGGTTGTGTAAAAAAAAATGGGCCTATTTGCAATGATTATATCGAGGTTGCATAATAATAATGATGATGGAAAAGTCGTTATTATGCACAGCAAATGGGGCTCAGTTATTATTTGGAATGCTCGTAATTCCCCAAAATAAGGCGAAATAAATAAACTTGAAACTTGAAATAGACGAAACCTTGCAGATCAGGAGAATACAAGGCACAAATCCTCCAAAGGCTAAACAGATCATTGCAATGAGAATCACAATCTAAATACTTATATGAATATTATCACGGTCAGGAAGGAGAATGTGCTCATTATGTCGGACAAGCCGATATTTGGGCTCATTATGTTCCATGCTCCTCCGTTCGTTTGTACAATCAAACGGAGTTATGTTGGCCCAAATATCAGTAAGTATCAATGATCGGTTTGGCGTGGTTTTTTCTTCTTTCTTTCACACTGATGCTCTATCCTTTTAATCATTTTCAATGTGTAATACTAGAATATATGAATATTTCTATTTTGTGTACCTCTTATTTTGATGGTTCTTTTATGATTATAAACATAACGACATAGTTTCTCATACATATATTAGGTATTTTTACAATATGTGACCAAAACAAATATCCATGTATTCTTGTGAATATGGATGAATGTACAAAATCGTTGAATTGAATTGTCAGAATTATTAACCATTAGAATTATGAACACTATTACATTATCGGAATTCCAAATCGTATTTCATTTTCGGAATTACGAACCCTATTTCAATTTCGGAAGTATGCACCCTGTTTCATTTGTGGTATTTCACTATCTGAAATAGGAACGTTTCGAATTATTAACGTTCGGAACTAGGCCTATACGAACTTTCGGAAATATACGAACCTTCGGTATAATGAACCTTTGGAATAACAAACATTCGGGAAAAATGACATGATATAATAAGAGAAGGAGGGGCTTACAAATGATGTACATATTTTGATTGTTCCATGACGGACACAAGGAGAAACCATAATGAGAGATGAAAGGAGGCTAGGGCATAAACAGTGACCTGTAATGTAGACCTGGTATTCTAATACAAAGCCATACGACTACAAAAGACAGATAAACAAATATCGCTTTAGAACGTAAAATCTTAAGTTTAACTCAAATTTCATTACTTGAGCAAATTGTACAGCAAATACAAGGATTGATGAAACTAATACAATTATATAATGTGTATTTGTGTTCGGCAGCCTCATCAAAATACGCCTATTTATGTTCCAGTACGCAAACATTACACAAACAAGCTTCACCCAAACTCCCACTATACCCTACAAAGAACGGGGACTCAGTAGCCCTGAATATGATTTTCTTTTCAACTATTTGATTAAAGGATTCGAAGTACATGTTGACCTGAATTTCCGAGCTACACCTTTATTACGAGTTATAAGGGTTTTGAAAGAGAAAGATTGAACCATATAAAGTAAGAAAGAAAAAGAAATAGAATAAGGGTTTTGAAAGAGAAAGATTGAACCATATAAAGTAAGAAAGAAAAAGAAATAGAAAGAGGAAGACTTTCGGAGAGAGAGAGAGAACAGAGAGTGTGAGAGGTGACATCGAAAGAGAAAGAGAGAGAGAGATATATGAGGAGAGAAAGATATATATATATATAATTTAGTTGAAATCACTCTGCATTATTCAGTAAATCTATATTTGAATGAATATGACAAAAGTTATTTGCTTTTAAGCACGCATTTTTTCCAGTAATTGATTTCTGAGTACAATATCTGAGAGAACAATGATCGAAGAGTAAATATTTCTGAATCATGTTTAGAAGAAGAATTGGAGTGTGTGGAGCTGATTACGCAGCTTAACAGGGGCTGGTGTCTTTACTACAGATATGGCCTCCATGGTAAATATCATAAAAATACGACATAAAATGGATTTTTAGATCAAAGAGATCAAAAGAAAAACTGTTTGGATTTCCCTGAACTCGAGAGGGGGCTAGATAGGTTATTACATGCAAAATGCAAAAAATATACTTGGCCAGACATTAATCCACAGTGCCGCTCTATCTTTAAAAGATAGAAATGGGGCCTGGTAGGATGACGAAATTCCTTCCGATAGAAATTCCCATATCCCCCACTGTGAATGAATCCAATGTCTGGGGAAGTGGTAATAATATAAATGTATCTTTAAAGCGCTTAGAGACTGTATTCCGTATTAAGCGCTATGAATCATCATATATCTTCTTCAATTTTAAGTTTAAAAAATACTCAATTGAGATTGGATAGTGTATACTATCCACTCTATTATAAATTATACGCTACAGAATTGTCATGTTCAGGTAATACAACTAAAAATCCTGGACCGTAAAAGGTAAACTCTCCCAGAATTCTACTAAATAATTTCAAACACTTTGCATGCAGATGGAACAAAATGAATGTCAGGAAGAATGCTCGAGTTTCCCAGTATATCCCCATTTAATCGGTTTTCTTCGTATCACTTCCTTCCATGCACCGTCCATGTAATAAATTGTTTCAATACCATAATTAGTTGACAACTAATATTGTTTTATTGACAGATGTACAGATGTTTAGGTCGTCTCACCGTCAAGAATCAGTCTTTCCTTATAGAACTGGAGCCCCCATTTATTTTGACAATTTTTCTTGAAAGTGTTCCAATTATGAATTCATAGAGGTATAGGTAACTTTTCATAATTAAAATATGATAGATGCCATAATTATGGTAATACCCCGCTCATACGGTGTGTAGGCGACCCAACCCACTTGTATGGTTAACTTCCGGTTCCTTTCTGATTTTTATGCATTTATTTATTGTTTGTTATTGACTTGATTAATCTCCTTTATCCCATTGTCTATTCTTGTTGATTTGTTTAGGTGTCAGCGTGGGACAACGAGGATTGTAGTAGATGGGACTACACGGCAGAACAATGCATGGAAGCCAAACAAAACGCTAGTGTACCCTTCAACTACACGAAAGAAGATAACACGTTCCAGTGTTATAAGTATGGTATCGTCGATGACCTGGACTTCCATCCTGGTCTAGATCCGGAGAATTACAATAACACTGATATCATGCTATGTAATCAAGGATGGGTCTACGATAAATCCCAATACAAGTCTTCCATCATTTCAGAGGTAACTGTAATAGTCTATCTTTGTATAATAATTGCTACATGTATACTGCGCACACCCATTCCTAGGGAGACTCGGATCAAGGCGCCTACAAAGTTTACTACTATACTACTCACATTGGCTTTAGCACAGCTGCCTAAACTCATAACGTTCAAGGAATAAGTTTTTAATCACACCTGGGAGGAGAGCGGCGAATATAGATTAAAGTCTTGTCTAAAGAATATTGGTTCCGCGGAGGGACCATGGGAGGGACACAAACCGCAAACCATGTGATTCACAGTCCGACGACGCATCCATTAGCTATGCCCACGCCATCTAAATTGCGAAACCTAAACACATATTATTCCAGAATGAAAAAGGGGGAAAAAGGGGGATGCCCAATTTTCACCCTGAAATTGTTAGAAATAGGAGGAACAGTCGTTTATCATTACACCAGGGTATTCGAAATTTTAAAAAAGAATTCAGTAATAATTATAGGAACTTCGTCTTTGAACACTTAATTCAGAAGACGTGTTGTGGAATATTGGTTCTCAGCTTTACTCTCAATCCAAAGGTTGGGGATCAGTCCTGACACTTAAGTCCTTCGGCAAAGCATTAATTTGCTACTCTCCATGCACACAGGTGCAAATGGGGTAATAATTACAGGACCACCGCCATGAAGAGCAGCATTGTCAATGATTTGGCTACCCAGTAATACCAGATTATTAAAGACTTTAACCTCCACATTATTAGCATAAGCAGGCTCACATAGTACCATTCCTCCATCCCCTTCGATCAAATCCAAATATCCGAATGTAGAATGTTCATATTCCCTGTAGAATATTTGATCCCCTAACGGGAGTAGCGAAATCATATTCCCGGGGCAAGATAAAAGGAACGAATTCCTAAATTCCCCGCTTTTCTGGGTGTTTTTGTTTCGAACTTCACCGAATAGAAAGCATAATATAATACTTTACAAACATAATAGATACATAAATGATTTAATGAAAGAATATACGATCATATTTAGTTGTATTTTATTTTCTATTTCAGTTTGACTTGGTATGCAGTCATAAAGATCGTGATAGTCTAGCGCAATCACTCTTCTTTGTTGGTGTTCTGATTGGTTCTGTGCTGTTCGGAGGGCTCTCTGATATGTAAGTCTATCAGTATCTTACTCCTCAATTCCAAGTATTACAGAATGAAATTTCTAGAGAATTCTCGATTTTGAGGTGTTTCAATTAAATCTAAAATTATTGATATGATAGATAACATTAGAATTATGATGTACTATCACAACAGTTTAATTATCTTTCAACTATTCATTGAAATCATAAAATATAGATGCTATTCCGTAACGAATCTATATAAAATTCAAATATTTCATAAATTTGATGAATGCTTGATAAGAATCCTAAACGTAAAAGAACCTAGTATTAGTGTGTAGAGTTTTATTTAGGTGTTTATAATAACATTTCAGTGTTCAAAATTTAACATTTTGTGAAAATGTAATTCCGTACCGTTTGGAACTGACCAAGACAAATGGAAATAATGTCTTTCTGATATGAAAATATCGATGAACGTATTGATGTGATCATTTTTTGTACAAGTTCTCTCCGTCATCATCAATTTATCCCATTCCGCCTTTCAACATCTTTCTTTTAACATAGCATTATATTTCATTCACTGAACACAATCCATATTAACAATTAATGGAGCTGTGTTCGATCATGAAAGCAGGCTAAATTTCATTTATTCCTGGTCGATCAAAATGCTTCATACCTTATAAGATTACCCTTTTGAAAGCTAACCTAATTCATGAATATGCTTCATACTATTTCATTGTTACAAATGGGTATATCTCGGAACGGAAAATTTCTTTAATCATGATGAGATCTTACTAATGAGGGAGGTAAACTGCATATCTGTAAAATCTATTAAATAATGAAATATCAGGCATACCGCACGTGCATACATGATCAAATGAGTTGACAATCTGAAGGAATCTATAAACTTCGCCATCTGTTGGTAAGTGTCTCCATCTGTTGGGGCTGTCGTATTATCAAGCAATCTGTTTACATAAACAGTCCTTCTTCCGCAAATTATTGTACAATGTTTTAGAATATTTGGGGAAATTTAGTATTTATGACATTTTATCATTTTGTTTTTTGAAAATAACGATTTATATAATGTATTTGTTTACTTATGATTTATTGTCAGAAAAATACTTAGTGTACTTTATATTATTTTTTCCTGACTTGTTTTTCAATACAGATCGATCAATCGATCTTATTTACTGGGTGTAAGCCACAAGTATTTTTAAATATATTGTTATTGTTATCGACAAATTGTATACTTACATGAATGCAGAAGAAATCAAATCGAAACAAGTGCTTGAAACTTTAAAGAAAAATTCATTTTCTAAAAGAACGAACATGTTTTTGTTGGTTCACGTAATATTTTCTAAGGAAACCATTGTACCACATACTATAAGAAAGCAAATTGTAACGTACGTACGCTGCAATAACAAGGAAAGACTTCATATTAAAAAAAGGACTCCGGGATTGATATTTGATTGGAGTAAACCAAAAGGGTAGTTTCTCAATTTGTCTTGATGTAATGATAAAATTTGAAAAACCCGTGTTTGTTGTCTATTGTAGATTCGGACGTCGCAAGATTCTTTTCGTGGCATTATTGGTGCAGAGTGTTAGCGGTCTAGCTATCGCCTTCTCACCTAGCTACTGGTTCTATACCATATTCCGTATGATCTTGGCTTCAGCCAACATGGGCGTCTTTCTTCTCTCATTCATCATCGGTATGAACAAACTTTCATTCTCATGAATATTTAAGTCATACTTAAGAGAGCTACACCAGATAACACCAGACCGACACAAGATTCTAATTAAAAACATATTTATTCCCTTCTCGTATCAAATGAATGCTAATCAATGTTTATAACAACAGCTAGATAAGGACGAGGCAAGGGGCAAAACTCAACAACAACGTTATGTCCTCATAACCATTGTGGTATGAATACACTCATGGAGTTACTTGTAAGTTGAGACTATCTGGGTTTGTTACGGAGCGCCGCGGCGGTGTACGACTTTAAAATCTAGCACTGCAATATATGCAAGCAATAAAGGCGAGAGATTCAGGAATTAGAAATTAAGGAGAACAGGAACAAGAACAAGAAGAAGAACAAGAAGAAGAACAAGAAGAAGAAAAACGACATGAACTAAATAAGAAAAGATGTAATATATTATATCACACAGCTACTTTCAGATCCTTTATGGCTAATTTGTCTCTGATTTATGTTAGAATACAAATAAAACACAAAATTGAATTTATATTCGAGTAAACAGAGCATATTATGCCTTATTCTAGGAACCAAATGAAATAACCCTTCCCTGGTCATAGATTTCAATCTGCTGAAGATATCTGTGATAGAAGGCAGATACATATCATTTAAATCTGGAAATTACCGTATTCTCCCTATAAATCTGCACATTAAAGTAATTACTTTTTTTAGAGACAGTACTTTATTTTGATTGAAGATGGCTATATGAATCTACAATAAAGTCCAAATTTAATTTTTCCATTTTCTGTATTTTACTTCTACAGGAACGGAGTTTGTAGGTCCAAGTAAACGAGTGATAGCCGGTATCGTCATCATGATATTTTTCTCCATTGGATACATGCTTCTTGCTCTCTTCGCCTATTTCATTCGTGAATGGTGGATTTTACAGCTAACCATCACCGCACCTATCTTCGTCATGTTTGCTTTCTTCCCGTAAGTTTAAGCTTCAGTTTGGCATTAGGTCTTAGGCATAAGACGTAGGTCTATACATACTACCAATAGACCAATCAAATATCATAATCATAATTGATATGGTATCACTTAGGCCTATATACGCCTAGGAATAGAGTGTACAAGAAGCGGGTCAAACATACAGGGGGAGAAGAGGGACGATATAGAGGGAGAGAGATGAGAGAGAGAGAGAGAGAGAGAGAG
>BEXV01002624.1:40069-51240 GCA_003118195.1 Hemicentrotus pulcherrimus
CTCGTAACGAGGAGAAAGAGGAGGACATTCATAGTCTCATCTCGTTGGCAGCACAACTAGCATTTGAGGTCTGTAAGATGAGTACTGTTTATTCCTCGTTTTCATTTTATTTGTTTGTTTGTTTTACCTGATTCAGAGCTGCCAAATAGTACGATTTTTCAGTTACAATACGACACTAGGATTTTTCTCAATAAAATACGATTTATCAAAAAAATAATTATGTGTCTCCGTGTGTTTATGTCTCTAGTATTGGCATTGTAACGTTACATGATAGGACTGCGTATGCGTGCGTAACTTGCTGCAGCTAGCTAACTGTACTGCGTATACTAGTTGTGAGGTGAGCGCGCGCAACAGCACTAGCTCTGATTCTGCAGCTGTTAGCGCGCGCGCCTCACCGGGGTGCTATGCGCTAGCGATAGCAAGTGCTAGCCGGCAAGCAACAGCTGCTCTCGATCACGGACACGGACCCGCCGAGTGAGTTTTGTGTGGAATCGGACTTCGAGCTCCGCTATAATTCTATGATCGTCGCATGAAATCCAAATATCTTGACCATGACATCGAAATCGGGATCTGGAATTCGGAAACAAACATTCCTATCGGAGTCTACGTTGAGATGGCCTTTCATTGTAGCCAGTAAGAAGGATAATTTTAGTGCTCGATGTACAGCAATAACATGCAGTACATGACATGCAGTACATGTACACTGTACATGTAGTTACAATGTAAGTTACTAAATAAATTACATAGATCTACTTGTATACATGTATAAATTACAACAAAAAAATAAACAAAATTCGCAATCCTTGAGATATTGCGTAGGAAAGTAGACAACGGTTAAAAATAGGATTTTTTTCTGAAAATAGGACTTTTATGGTAAAATCATAGGATTTTTGATCAAGTGAGGTTGGCAGCTCTGCTGACTGCTATAAAAGAAAGCAAGTGTATGCTAGTAATCAGGCAATCAGGATACCAATTAATGGCTGTAAGTCCTCTCCAAAGGACTTGGTAATGAGGAGTTATGCCTTAACAAAGGGCACTAGCGCATTGACTTGGTTACAAGACTACTGAGTTATTGCGCCTCCTCTTTGAATTTTAACTATTTCACTAGCCATCAGCTCGTGGACTAAAATTCATTTTTGACCGTAGGCCCTGTTAAAAAAAGTTACAATAACTATTAGAAGCTAATGAGATCGGGGCATTAGATTGGGTGTTCAAGTTGGGTGTTAGTGTTAGTGTTAAGAGCAGTCAAGAGCTCTTAATCGAGCAGAAAATTTGCTGATGAAATTAAGAGCCTGATACCGATATCAAAATCGATAGCTTAACACCAGCTGTGACGTCACCTTATACTTGATTTCACGACGATGATTTAAAAATAGTTCATCAAAATTAAAGATGTCATGAAAAATACAAAATAATTTTTTTCACCTCCACATGTTTTTCTCTCGTCTTATAACAACACTCATTTTACAAAAAAGAATATATGAATTACCTGTTTCACATATGTTTATTTGATTGTCAGACAATAAATTGGTGTCATTCGTGCGTTGACTGTTATGCAGGTACAACACTAACTAACGGAAATCAACATTTGCTTAATCCCTAGGGGCTAGTGTAGTGAATAGGACATTTGTATGTAAAATATTAACACCAGCCACAAAAGTCTGTTCAGCAGACGACAATTTTGCAAAATCGATAACACTAGCTACCAGAAGTTGACGATATTCAGAGGTCAAAGCCTTAACACCAGCTGATTTCCATTTCGGTGTTTAGGCTGGTGTTAGTGNTCACAAATTATTTTTCACCTCTTCCCAGAACTCAACCTTCTCTTCAAAGCCTCTATTAAAGTGTTGGGAACCCCTCATTCGCCCAAAATTTGATTTAAATTGTATCATAATGTGAAAGATCGAGTTTGAAGACAAATATTGATAAAAGAATGCAAAATTTGTACACAGAAAACCTGAATTTTGTATTCTTTCATCAGTATTCGACTTCAAACACATTTGTTGGGAAAATGCTTGCAGGAATGTGTCTCAAATGGCATCCTCTTTCACATTATGATACAATTGAAGTGAAATTTTGCCATCAACTTAATTTTGGGGGCTCTCAGCACTTAACCTTACCTGGCTAACCTGGCTGCCACTGTCAGTTGCTGGCGATTGGCGACCACATCTGCACATCTTCATGTTGTTTTTTTCCATTGTTTCTATCCTAGCTGAGCTAATCTTTTGGCTTCTGAATATGTGAGACCTGTCCATTCTTTGATGTTATCAAACCACTGCTTTCTCTGTGCACTGATATATGCTCCTTCTTTCTTGTCCCATAGCTGTAGCGGCCTTGCAGAAGCTGGGATCTGTCGTCTCGGATGCAAAAGAGGAGGGCACTCGTAACGAGGAGAAAGAGGAGGACATTCATAGTCTCATCTCGTTGGCAGCGCAACTAGCATTTGAGGTCTGTAAGATGAGTACTGTTTATTCCTCGTTTTCATTTTATTTGTTTGTTTGTTTTACCTGACTGCTATAAAAGAAAGCAAGTGTATGCTTGTAATCAGGCAATCAGGATACCAATGGCTGTAAGTCCTCTCCAAAGGACTTGGTAATGAGGAGTTATGCCTTAACAAAGGGCACTAGTGCATTGACTTGGTTACAAGACTACTGAGCTACTGCGCCTCCTCTTTGAATTTTAACTATTTCACTAGCCATCAGCTCGTGAACTAAAATTCATTTTTGACCATGGGCCCTGTTCAATTAAAAAAAAAGTTACAATTACTGTTACAAGCTAATGAGATCGGGGCATTAGATTGGGTGTACAAGTTGGGTGTTAGTGTTAGTGTTAAGAGCAGTCAAGAGCTCTTGAATCGAGCCAAAAATTTGCTGATGAAAATAAGAGTCCGATACCGATATCAAAATCGATAGCTCGACACCAGCTGTGACATCACCATATACTTGATTTCACAACGATGATTTAAAAATAGTACATCAAAATTAAATATGTCATGAAAAGTACAAAATAAATTTTTCACTACACATGTTTTTCTCTCGTCTTATAACATAACTCATTTTACCAAAAAAAATATATGAATTACCTGTTTCACATATTTTTATTTCATTGTCAGACAATAAATTGGCGTCGTTCGTGCGTTGACTGTTGTGCGGGTACAACACTTACACCGAACTGGAAATCAACATTTGCTTAATCCCTAGGGGCTAGTGTTAGTGAATAGGAAATTTATACGTAAAATATTAACACCAGCCACAAAGGTCGGTTCAGCAGACGACAATTCTGCCAAATCCATAACACTAGCTACCAGAAGTTGACGATATTCAGAGGTCAAAGCCTTAACACCAGCTGATTTCCATTTCGGTGTTTAGGCTGGTGTAGTGTTTATTAAACACTAACACCAGCCTTAAACACCCAACTTGAAATCACTCATTGAAGCTGTTTAACCATAGTTTTAAGAATCTGTGCATGCATAAGATACACCAGCAATAGTTTCATATCCAATTAAGATTGTCTAGAAGGCGTTAATATCTATCCTTTATCATGGGTTTGAAAATAAAAGAATTCAGTGAACTAGGGAAACCGATAAAATATTAAACAGATAAGTGACTGGTACGGTGTGCAAGTATATACTGTTCTTTGGTCCTTCCAAGGGAGTTGTATATTCCCAAGGGGTAACATTTTCACAAGGAAAAATATGCAATTCCCTTGAGGTCCAAAAAATGTATTTTTTTACCCCTAAACAGTTAATATCTGTTTAATTATGATAGATAGCCTTGATTACACTTTGTTAGATAGAATGAAGAATAATTGTGATTTCACGCCATGGTTTTTAACCAGCTGTCCTGCCTAGCTACTGCGTTAAATGTGCCTGGCTATGAGTGCAAACAGTGGGTACGCAAAAGGCTGCTTGGATACGCTATGACGTAAAAATATAACCATAACAAATACTGGAAGTGAAATAAGATAATTCATATCCTTGCATGACAAGCTGTGAACCTATCACATCTTTGTCTGTGTAGAGCTATGTAATATTAGCCTGGCTTGTCATACTGTAAAAGAAAAGTGTTTTTTTTAAAGTATTAATAGCTGAAAACTTTGCATAAAATAGGCCATGTATATTTGTAATATTTTGTATTATCCAAATCCAAATTTAGAGCATGATTATTGATATTTTGAGTTGACGTTGATCATTAGAAGAAGGCATGTGCCTTTTGACTCTTATGGTCAACCCCTGATCTTTTATTTATTTATTTAAATTTTAAATTCTCTCCAGCGGAGTAATCGCAAGGTTGCCATTTCAGCTCTGGAGAGCCTTGTGAAATATTCATCAGATGTGCAACAGATCCTGACATGCTTCAGGTATGGTCTGCTTGAGAAGTTATGTTAAACTGTAGTAAGTAATGGTGGCACAGCGCCCAAACTGTTTATCACGATTCTTTTTTTTAAAGGACTCCCGGATTTAACCGTGAATATGGTTGCATCAGTTTCATAAAGATTTATTCAAAGATACGTTATAATCTATAATATTATCTTTAGTTTGACATCTTGATCAGTAAAATCTAATTGAGGAGGAAGAAGTTGAGGGAGGGAGTGTCATCATAAGAGGGTAAATGCTGACTTTAATAAATGANACACCGAACTGGAAATCAACATTTGCTTAATCCCTAGGGGCTAGCGTTAGTGAATAAATTTGTATGTAAAATATTAACACCAGCCACAAAGGTCGGTTCAGCAGACGACAATTCTGCCAAATCCATAACACTAGCTACCAGAAGTTGACGATATTCAGAGGTCAAAGCCTTAACACCAGCTGATTTCCATTTCGGTGTTTAGGCTGGTGTAGTGTTTATTAAACACTAACACCAGCCTTAAACACCCAACTTGAAATCACTCATTGAAGCTGTTTAACCATAGTTTTAAGAATCTGTGCATGCATAAGATACACCAGCAATAGTTTCATATCCAATTAAGATTGTCTAGAAGGCGTTTACATCTATCCTTTATTATGGGTTTGAAAATAAAAGAATTCAGTGAACTAGGGAAACCGATAAAATATTCAACAGATAGTGACTGGTACGGTGTGCAAGTATATACTGTTTTTTGGTCCTTCCAAGGGAGTTGTATATTCCCAAGGGGTAACATTTTCACAAGGAAAAATATGCAATTCCCTTGAGGTCCAAAAAATGTATTTTTTTACCCCTAAACAGTTAATATCTGTTTAATTATGATAGATAGCCTTGATTACACTTTGTTAGATAGAATGAAGAATAATTGTGATTTCACGCCATGGTTTTTAACCAGCTGTCCTGCCTAGCTACTGCGTTAAATGTGCCTGGCTATGAGTGCAAACAGTGGGTACGCAAAAGGCTGCTTGGATACGCTATGACGTAAAAATATAACCATAACAAATACTGGAAGTGAAATAAGATAATTCATATCCTTGCATGACAAGCTGTGAACCTATCACATCTTTGTCTGTGTAGAGCTATGTAATATTAGCCTGGCTTGTCATACTGTAAAAGAAAAGTGTTTTTTTTAAAGTATTAATAGCTGAAAACTTTGCATAAAATAGGCCATGTATATTTGTAATATTTTGTATTAATCCAAATTCAAATTTAGAGCATGATTATTGATATTTTGAGTTGACGTTGATCATTAGAAGAAGGCATGTGCCTTTTGACTCTTATGGTAAACCCCTGATCTTTTATTTATTTATTTAAATTTTAAATTCTCTCCAGCGGAGTAATCGCAAGGTTGCCATTTCAGCTCTGGAGAGCCTTGTGAAATATTCATCAGATGTGCAACAGATCCTGACATGCTTCAGGTATGGTCTGCTTGAGAAGTTATGTTAAACTGTAGTAAGTAATGGTGGCACAGCGCCCAAACTGTTTATCACGATTCTTTTTTTTAAAGGACTCCCGGATTTAACCGTGAATATGGTTGCATCAGTTTCATAAAGATTTATTCAAAGATACGTTATAATCTATAATATTATCTTTAGTTTGACATCTTGATCAGTAAAATCTAATTGAGGAGGAAGAAGTTGAGGGAGGGAGTGTCATCATAAGAGGGTAAATGCTGACTTTAATAAATGATGATGATGATCACGATCATGTTTATTTACCAAAAACATTACACAATCCTTATATTTTTTCAGATGCCTAACAAGATTGAGGTTGACTCTCTCCGGAGAAAGTTCAGATCCAGTGTAAGTCTGCATTTTATTAAATCTCTACTTGCTTTCTTTGCCTTTCTGCATAGTCGCTTGTTTGCTCCATCTGCAAATTTTGCACAAAACAATAAGCACCAATGGATGGAAGGATTACTTTGTGCAACACAATGGCTTTGCAAAAATGACCCATTTCCAATCTTAGTTTGCTCCATGACATCCCTTTTGACACCAGTCGATCTAGATCAATCTTGCACGGGAAACAGTTGAATAATCTTAAAGCCTTCGGTTTATTTATCCTAGGATAACAACAATGTGGCCTTTTGACACCAATCTACATTAATCTTGCACTGGAAACAGTTGAATAATCTTAAAGCCTTCGGTTTATTTATCCTAGGATAACAACAATGTGGCCTTTTGAGTTTATTTGTGTGGGATATATAGAGTTAAAAAGATTTTTACCAAATATCTTCTCCTCTTGCTACACAAGAACAAATGAAAAAACAAATAAGCAAGGAACGTTACAGCTAAAGAGTACACAAACTCAAAATTTCTGAGATCCCCTATTTATGAAAAAAGAAAAAAAAAGAAGATCATTCTTCATTATAGAATATTATGTTTCCATACGTGATTGAATGATCATTTTATAAACTTTGCTCATCTCCCATAAAATCCAATTAGTTTTATTTTTTCACCATCATAGTTGGAGTGACAGCACCTTGAAGAAGAAAAAAAAACTGACAAATTTAAGAAAATGATTAAACTTTCTTGAGTTTCTTCAAACATTTTGTTTGTTTATAATTTTTTATGTGTAGAATGGAAGCAAATGCCGTAGCATCATACGTAGAATCAGGTTCGATCTCTCCCGTAAACTCCTTTTGTTGAGTTGTTATCAGTTTTATGATTACAAAATGTGATTTAATTAAGAGATTTTGATTGAATTGATGAATAAGAGATTGTTTGAATTCAATTACTTAAAGGTATGAAGATTATTGTTTACATTAGTGATTTGAATCAGCATTGATAATTTATAGATATTTTTTAATTTTTTAATTTGTTGTTGTTGTTGTTGCCAAAATTGCTTAACTTTCTATTTTGTCTTTAGTTCAAATTTCTGTCTTTTTCTTATATTCTTGCTTTTATAAACTATTAATTTATCTGTCAACAGTTCCAGTGCACTTGTGTTTTAAATTTCTTATTCTTCTTTTTTGCGTGAAAAATTCCCTTGGAAGGGGTTTTGATTTGATGCTGTAAATTTCTTACAGATTTATTTGTTTACAGTTGTAGTTCATTCATGTTAGAAAGTGTTNGTTGCATCAGTTCATAAAGATTTATTCAAAGAAACGTTATAATCTATAATATTTTCTTTAGTTTGACATCTTGATCAGTAAAATCTAATTGAGGAAGAAGTTGAGGGAGCGAGTGTCATCATAAGAGGGTTAATGCTTACTTTAATAAATGATGAAAATGATGACGATCATGTTTTTTTACCAAAATATTACACAATCCTTATATTTTTTTCAGATGCCTAACAAGATTGAGGTTGACTCTCTCCGGAGAGAGTTCAGATCCGGTGTAAGTTTGCATTTTATTAAATCTCTGCTTGCTTTCTTTGCCTTTCTGCATAGTCTCTGCTTGCTTTCAGCATAGTCGCTTGTTTGCTCCATCTGCAAATTTGTCACAAAACAATAAGCACCAATCGATGGAAGGATTACTTCGTGCCACACTATGGCTTTGCAAAAATGACCCATTTCCGGTCTTGATAAGCTCCATGACATCCTTTTTGACACCAATCTAGATTAATCTTGACACTGGAAAAAGTTAAATAATCTTAAAGACTTTGCTTTTTTTTATCCTAGGATATATAACAAGAATGTGGCACAGGGAGCTTATTTGTGTGGGATTTTTTTAACAAATACCTTCTCCTCTTGCTTCACAAGAACAAACAAGCAAGGAACTCTAGAGTTCCCAGATTCAAAATTTCTGACATCCCCTCTTCATAAAAAAAAAGAAGAGAAAGAAGAGCATTCTTCATAATAAAATATTATGTTTCCATACGTGATTGAATGATCATTTTATAAACTTTGCTCATCTCCCATAAAATCCCATTAATTTCATTTTTTCACCCTCATAGTTGGAGTTGCAGCACTTTGAAAGAAAAAAAAAAGGAATCTTCAAATAGGCTGCAAAATAATATAAGAACTGACAAATTAAAGGAATTTTTTTTTTTTGCGTTTTTTATAATTGTTTACTTGTAGAATGGAAGCAAATGCCGTAGCATCATACGTAGAATCAGGTTTGATCTCTCCCGTAAACTCCTTTTGTTGAGTTATTTTCAGTTTTATGATTGCAAAATGTGATTTAATTCAGAGATTTTGTTTTGTTTTTTGCCAATATTGGCCAACTGACTATTTTGTCTTTTTTGTATCTTCTTTGTATAGTTTTACTTTCATAAACTATTAACTTATGTGTCAACTGTTCCAGTACCCTTGTGTTTTAAATTTCTTATTGAACTTTTTGCATGAAAAATTCCCTTGGAAGGGGTTTTGATTTGATGCTGTAAATTTCTTACAGATTTATTTGTTTACAGTTGTAGTTCATTCATGTTAGAAAGTGTTAGAGCCATTTATGAAATTAAATGATTTAATCCGAAGTTAAAGCTGTTCAGATATAATGCGGTAAATCGCTGCAAACAAAAAGCAAGCTGCAGTTTTGTGCATGTAAATGCATGAATAGCAACTGCGCACAACAAAAGTCAGAGGTCATATGTATGGTCCCATAGATCTGTGTTATAAGATACAGAGATGTGAAGGGCATTACACTTTATGTCATCATTAAAACTCTTAGGTTTTCTAAAGATTAAGCTTTATTCTAAAACTTTTGTTTAAAAAATTATAGGACACTTGGTCCGGCTTCAAATCCTTTCAGAGCTGCCAACTTCCAGAACAGAAAATCAGTAATCACAAGGCTCAAAATCAGTAATTTGGGGAATAAATAGGTAATTTCCTGTGCGGCGCTATGAATCTAAAAAAAAACTGGCACGCCAATACTGCGCGGACGCATGATTGTCTGACATTTTTGGTGACTTAAAAGTTGTTAAATATTGATTTTTAGGTCATCACAACACAGTTCTCCATGAAAAATGGCTTCCATTAAGAGAATACTTCATACTTTTCCGTCTTTCTCTGCGAGTGTTGAATTCCCTCCATAATTCACAGCACTCGCTACGATAAATCATATTATTATTGTTATTATTTTATTTTTTAATCCGTAATTTGAGACAACATTCCGTAATGGTCATTAATTTCCGTACCAACTACGGGAAAATCTTACTAGTTGGCACCTCTGTCCTTTCAATCCGATGCCCTGCATCTATGGAAAATAAACTCCCTGCATTTCTAAGAAATACTATACTTCCGCGACTTCTTAAAAAATCATCTGAAAGCATACCTCTACAATTGATTGATTGATTTGTTGATGGACTGGTTGATTGACAGCACCATTTTTCTCTGGAAATGGTGCTTTTTAAGTCCAATTATTCTTAACATTGTTATTACTGTTATTGTTATTATTGTTATTAATATAATTATTGTTGTTGTTACCACTACTACTGCTACTACCAGTAGTATTATTATAATTATTATTATTCATCAATTCAAAATTGTGCGAAAGCCAACTCTCTTGAAATGCCATTCCAGTACCAGAACTCAAGATTAACTACTAACTACCAGGTATATATATATCTCAACGTTTTCATAATATGTTTAACAGTTCTAGTCCAGCTGAATAGCATCGCTGTGAAGGAAACCAAGTCTAACGGTGAGAAGGACATGCTTAACAATGAGGCAGCTTGGTTCATGAAAGTAGGTAAGCATCATCAACTCTCCATATCAATGGCTCAGATAAAGGCAATCCGTAACATCTGAAAATTTGATTTCTCCATATTTAGTAATACACATTTTTTTGTTAATGAGTCTATATCTTCCTTCTGCTTTGGTGACTACTGACAATCTTTACAGAGTTGATTTACATGACTTCAGGCACGTTTATCAGGGCTTAATTGCCACTAGATATGTACATATCGTACCCCACTATCAAACCCCACTATCGAACCCCACTATACGATCGTGATTTGCGGGATGTTGCGTTTATCGTCTCTTCACGATTCACAGTAAAGGCCTTGTCTCTTCGCAGCTGCTCAGCGCCGTTTGACCCGGGAAGCAGACAGTTTCTCGGAGGTCAACTACACACACATGCTTGTACACAGCACATCGCGCGCACAAGCCTCCGAACCGGAAATTAACCGTGGGAGGTTTGATTTGTATGTGGGGTTCAAAACAGCTTTGCGTTTATCATCTTTAAAGAACGTGATTCTGGCTGTATGTCACATTCAAAACACACCTTTTTGCATCTTTAGATATGCCCATATCTAAAGCCCTTTAAAAAAGGCTTTGCATTTATCACCTGATGATTTGCCTGAAAGATGTTTGAGAAACCTGATTCTAGCCAAAAATTTGGTCGATAAACGCAACCTTTAATTGTTGTCTTCTATAGATTAACCTTCATTTTTATATTCCTTTGGGGATTCATGAAGTACATGTATCTTTAAACACTTTCTCAATGTTCTTTGTTTCATTCATTTTTTTCCCCTTCCTTTCTGTCTCTCTTTTTCTGTACGATATAGCATGGAATATGGCCATTGAGCATTCCACGGTGAGCAGACTCACACACCTCTTCTTTGCTAAGTGTAGTCAGGTATGTGATACTCATCTGTTGGCTAAGAAGTGTAAAAGTGATGATTATTATAAGCACAGTTTGGATTTAATGTTATGACGGGTTGCACACTTAAGTGAAATAAAATTGAATGCTAAAATTAATGTTTTAAAGTAAAGGTGAGACTGTATTTGTAATAATAATCATGTTAATTTGATGATGGTTGTGTTTTCATATTCAAATCAATCTTTGCTTTTGTATATTTTGTGTCTGTTTGCCCCCCCCCCAT
>BEXV01002625.1:21330-44930 GCA_003118195.1 Hemicentrotus pulcherrimus
CTCTCTCTCTCTCTCTCTCTCCGTCTGTCTGTTTTTATATCCCCCTCCTTCCAATTCCTCTCTGTCCCCATGTCTCTCCCGTTCTCAATGTATTATCCTCCAATTGAATATGCATTAGGGGCAGGGTATAACAAAATAACAAAACAAAAAATGTAAATCTGCATTTAATTTGGATGTACATACATGTATATAAATGAAATATATTCAAAGTGACGGAAAGATATAGAATGTAACAGAACATATGTCTTTACTGTTTCAACGTTTAATGCTTCATATAGTTATGGCCTTATGAATATTAATAGTTGAATGGAAAATATAGAGAATGACTTTATTCTTACTCTCAGGAGACATTGCATTTTGAAATACATGTATTATCAAATTAATTAAATTCTTTTAAAGTCCTACAAAAATACACACTTGAAAATCGTTTTAATCATAGCTTCTAAGTAAGTACCTTTAATATTATACTTCTTTTCCACAACTTACTTCACGCATGTATTATTTCTTTATTTCAAATTTAAATTTACGCTCTTGAGAACACATCAAGAAAACTATACTTTATAATACTCAAATCATAGACCAGGCATTTTCAGATCCTTGAGACGTTTTTAGCTTATCTTGGAAACTTTAATTGAAGATCAAATTTTGATGGATGACAATAATTCACCCTTGATGCTTTAAGACGTGTTCATTTTAATGACGATCGTCAGAAAAATGCCATTTTGAACAAAATAAAATAGAATTAGAGTTTTCCTTATTCAAATCACTTATTAGAATAGTTGAAATCGAATCAAATATTACTTGTTATCAAGGTATTTTCTTGCAAACAATTGTTTGTAGTTTGTAGTCCTTAATAGTTGTTTCAATTACTGCCATCTATGTAATTCTATAACTTGGTCGATTTTAATCAAGTTCACTTCATTTATCCTTCTATGTAAATGGTTAATGGTCTCTAATCAAATTCCAAGAAGGAAATAAAAAAATACACTTTGATAGCACTTACATTTTTTCCTTAGAGATAAATGTAAATTGATACTGATGAGATGATTGTTCAAAACGATTATCATCATTTTATATGAGAAAAAGGGTTCCATCCTGTCATTAAAATTCATGGAATAGTCTGATTTTTACGTGTATGTTCCGCGATTAATACAACTAACACAGTAGGGTGTGTATTTTCAATGAACTAGGCCTATATTATATAGCTATGAAAATGAGAACACTGATGTTACAAACTTCTGGCATCTTGAGTTACTGGTATCTTATTATACACCGATGTCTATCTAGTTTCGTGTCCTGATTTAGCCTTATTTAATTTGCATGATAATGGTTATGATCTGCGGGGATCACTGGTTAATGAAGGAATTATATAAACACACAAAGTCCGTATAGAAATCATTAGCATTAATTAGCTCAAAAACACTCTTTGGAATATCTCAAAACAAAAACATTTTTATATTGTTTCGATTTACGCATTGATTGTAGATGTCATTGTTGTTAGTATAAATAACATGGAGGCTAACAACTCAGGTATATTGGGGTCACGGCCTTTCGTTTGTTTTTGTCTAATTTATATTTTAGTTGTATTCATTAACTTATTTATCTATTCGAATCCATTTGAATTTATATACTATTTAATGAGGGTGAAGGGTCCTGGGAGAGGTAGATGTTTATGATTCACTTAAAAAAGATATGGTGCCCACGGCCAATAAAACCAAATGAGATGTTCACGATATTTGAAAATTACAATGACGTCATTATAAACTTTATCCTCATGTTTACAGTTTGTATTGTAAGCTGTCAAAGTGATACTATAAAACAGTATAGTTTAAGGTGCATGTCTTATTAATCCATTGTCGTTTAACTCTGAATCACGCAATTTGGGAAATAATTATTCTTTTAATGGTGAACACCAGGAAGAATATCAACTTTTATAAATAAAAAACAATTTACAATTAACAACTGAATGATGCATACCCCTTGTAAGTTTGATGTGTTGTGTGTTTTTCGTAACTCAAGAATGAAAGATGGACTGGGTGAATTGAATGGTTTTTAATAGATGTAAGCTTTAAAAAGTAACATTCTCAAGAAGCATGAATCGGGACAAATCAAATTTTCAACATACTTTTAAAAAATACAAAACCCGGTAAGGGTATATGAATAATTTAGCTGTTAATTGTTACCCGTACTCTGTCAATCCGACACACGCATCATATTATTTACAAGGAACCGTTGAGCGAATCAGTTTTAAAATGATAACAAATATTTTCATCATGACATGGTAAATTGTGAGACTTGATTTAAATAACTGTCCAGGCGCTGTAAATGCTTAACAGATTAAATATGGGGTTATTTATACGAGCCAAATAAGCACAACGGCTTTTGTCCCAATTAAATTAATCACATTTATTCAATTACCTTTAAAAAAAAAGTGACAATTGGAATAAAGACAATTACATTTTAGCTACGCCAGTAGAAAATTTTCTTTACAAATAAATTTTCTGAATGATTTAATACAACTTACTTGTTTGTCTTTCAAAAACGAAGTATGTTAATTACCCAATTATTCTTATTACTTGCTATACCTGCAAAAGAAATCAACGATTAAATAAAAAGTAAAGCAAAAATAAATTCAAAATAAACGTTGTCGCATCCAGCATAATATGTTGAAAGTGGCGTACGCCCCTCCCCTTTTACTAAGCTAAAAGAGGGGAAGGGGGAGGGTGGAGGAGGGGAAAGCACTTGGACTACAAAGTATAGCTTTCACCATCCGCCCCTGTGTAATCCATTTCTAAATACGCCACTGACATGGAATGTTAAGCGAATTAATTCTTCGATATTTAAATTATTTAACAGCATGTAAATGCGTGGTAGGTTAACCGGCGATTTAGCATAGATGCAAAGTTTTAGATATCATTATTTTTATCGGTGAAATACCTACGTGTATTTCAAAGTTATAGGAAGCGTTCAATTACAAGTGAATTCCCGTAACTGTCTTCTTTGTAACCATTCGCGTGTCCCGTCTAGTGCATCCAGAGGACCCTTGACGCGTACTACATTTATCGTTAGCCGTTTAGTGCTTTATAAACAAATACTTCAAAGTTATGAATGAGCCCCATGCAGCATAGAGTGGACAATTTCCGAAACTGAAGGAGGTATTTTCAATCGATTTAAACCCGAAAAAAATATACTCGCATCTTTTCCTTTTTTGCTTGGGCCAGAGAAACAATTGCAATTTTGTTCACTCATGGATTAAAAAGCACTTGATTGAGAGTATATAATTTAGAAGATCGATCAAGAGCCATATTATATCAGTTCGTAAATCATGAGCACTTAGAGCAATTATTTTTGTCTTGCATGGACATGCTAATTTTAGATATCTTCAAGATGGACTTCGCCATTTTGACTTGTCTATGCGTTTTTCTAATGAAGCAATTAGTTTGTAATCAATACACTGTCGAATTATTAAATAGTATTGGCATGAATACTTATCAAATACCATTAAGGAATTGAAAAGGAAAGTTGTAAAGTTATTTTCACTCGGCCGGTAGAGGACGAAAATTTCATGAGCAGGCCGACTATACTTGTCCACTGATTGATAAGGGTTTTGAGTCCTGCTATACCAATACTCAAATGCCACAATGTTTAAGATTTGATTACCAAAACATGTTTTATTGTTATTCTTGAGGAGATCCACTGGAACGACATATAAAGATATGGAGACTTTGTTCGAAAAACATAAGAAAATCAAATTTAGCATGGACAATGAGAGAAATTAAATTGTGAAAAAGTCGCTAATAATTTTATTATCAGGCATATAAAAAGTTGTTCAAAGAATATTTATCACGTGGTCACAACCGCCTATAATTCGATTTCAACCATCGTCCACGAAAAGCTGTGACGGCATAAATACGCCCTTTATCTCTTATTTCAAATAGTCATATATTATATGTTGGGTTTCTAAAATAAATAAAAGAGTATGGTTAGCATGGAGTATTTCATTCTCGACGTTGTAAGTCTGTGATAAGCCAATCCGCATACGGGTGGTCGTAAGCGCTTATCTAGCAAACTTAAAGATCCAGTGTTGCCTTTCTTCCATCCAGACATTTTGCAGTATTATATTTAGCTCTATTCCTTGTAGTTGAATGAAGCATGAATAATTATAAAATTAGGGGGAAAAAATTAGCGAACATGCTGTACACTTTGAAACACAATTGTTATAATTAAGTGTCCGAACAGAGAAATATGTATCTTTTACATCCTCATCAACCTCTGGACAAGGGCATGTATATTATGATTTTAATAACACTTTCACTAAATCTTATATATTCGAGAAATCTTTGAATTGATGTTGATGTCTCTCTTTTCTTCTCTCTCTCTCTCTCCCTCTCTCTCCCTCTCTCTCTCGCTCTCTCTCTGTGGCTATATAGTTTGACATGATATCTCCAAGATCGAATGCTTAACAGTAACTCTTTTTCATTTTTTTTGCTTTGGTTCTTCTCATGGGCACAATATACAACATTCATGGAAGAATACTATATGTGAATCTTTACAAATAAGAACGCTTCCTTCTTTTTTCACATGTGCAGAAAAAGATAAAAAAACAAACGATGGTTTATTACACCAAGATTCATAATATATTTAAACTCATAATGTGTGACTATGATAGTATTAATATCTGTACAATAATACATTGAGTTTTCATTTGGAAAATGCATTGATTTTTAAAAATAAACAAGGATATCATTGATCCGATTATTTGTGTTCTTCTAATAAGAACACAAGTACGATTGTTATTTTTTGTCGTTGTTTTTGTTAATCGATTGTATGTCACTCTTACTTGCATATTTATCATTAATATATAAGCTGGTGCTGTTTGTGTATTTCATACAAAAAATGCAAATGAGCTTGTATGAATACAAGTACGACACCAACACTCATTGAAAGGCATTTACGACAATTATTCATTTTATAATGATCCTTACAGATTTACATATGATTTACGAGTCTACTCTGAACGATGGAATGTAACCAAGCGTGAGATATGAGTAGAAACTTGATACATATTCTATGTCCACAGGAAAATAGGAAAATTGGATCGAATCTCATCTATCAATTTTTTTGTTGAGGCGTTGTGGTGTTTGAGGTGTTGACCCACTCATTCCAGTGGTTGAGGGTTCGAATCCCAGCATGGAAGTGACTAACGTCCTTTGGCAAGACTTTAATCCACATTTGCCACTCGCATCCGCGTTCTCGTCGTGCAGAATCTAAAAGTCCCTAATGTCCTCGAGAGAACAACTGATTTTGATGGGACTTTCCTCGGTAACCCAAATTATGATATCATTATTAATCAACAAAACTGTATCGTTTCATTAATGAGGCTGTGCTTTCGAATGTTGCCGCTGACGATTTATGTTGTTTTGTTGACTTGTATTCATGTCGGGTTTCTCATGATCTCATTTGTACGAATCATGCTCTGGCGACATTCAATATTTTCCTCGTGATTTTCCTCGCGGTCAACTTTCGCCAATAAACAATTTCCTACTTTCAACCCTTCACGAAACATCATACCTATTCCTATTCCATACATAATTATTCCTATCCCACACGAACTGGGTAGTATATCATGATACCATCGTATATAAATTAAGTTTACCGACATCCTATTGAAATGTGTGTATCAACATCGAACACAGGTATTGTACATTTGAAAGTTTATTGAAACAATGTCCTGAAGCCCGACTTCAATCATAAGCCTAACCGTACACATGCTATATCTTCATAGAAATAAAAATCCCATAGCTATATTCGCCTGAGCATCATTTTTGTCGTAGATAGCACCCCGACGCGTGCCTATAGAAAGATGCTCCCCGGAGTGTCTTATGCGAGCGAGTATGAAGTATTTAAAATCGAAGCCCTTTAATTCTCGCTCCCATCGAAAGTTTGTACTGACGTTTTTCATTATCCAGACGTTTTAGAGATACTTCCCTCGCCGTGGCTGTCGTGTGAGATTTCGAACAGGCCACATCACTGGGTCTTTCGTTGGAATGATGAGAAAAGAATGCTATGATTCTAAAACGCAAGTGCATAGTTCATGATAGGCTGATACAGAGAAATCGCGAAAGTATCAAGCGTTTGTTTTCTTCAATGATCCAGGCGATAATGGTAATAAATAATTTTGTTGTTGTTATTATTAGCGTGATTATTGTAATAATTAATCATCGAAACTACTTATTTAGTTATCTAATTGTTCAATCATTTCCCATATTCAACCAGAGAGCACTACAATATAGCGATTCAAATTACAAGAATGTTATAGTATTTAAAAAAAAGCGGTCTTCCGCTGAAGTCTGCACCAATTACTTAAAGAAAACAAATACATAAAGTTACTACTTGAACACTCTTAACGGAAGACCAAATCATTGACAACTGTTTTAATTTCATGCATATATAATGAATTAATATATTTGTACCTTTACACTAAGATATTCATAATTTCATTTACACGCATATATTAACAGAATAAACAAGTTGATTGACGTTATTTCGACGTTTGAATAACCTCTGTAGATGGGGCCAAGGGCACTCATTTTGGGCGGCGCAGGGTTAGGGAATCCACTTCGCTCCATATACCCAAACAAAGCTGAAGTATAGTACTCTGGTACGGTTAATGGGCTAGCAGACAATCGACTCTTCTTGAACACCGAATCATACAGCATGTCCATCCATTGAACAACGTATGCACAGTCAAATACAAATGTATAAACATGAACAGTATTAAAAGAAACACAAACATGTACACGCATTTGAAAAATAACTGAGCGCTATGATAAGCGGCGAAATTTTATCATTTATAAAGAATTCAATCTAATGGCAGGAACATTCGTGTTTGCTTCCTCCTTAACATCATTCCCTTTAACAATATTTCAATGATGTTTTATTGATGATATTCAGTTCACAAAACATTATGTCATGGAAGGCTACAATAAATCCTCTGCATAATTGAAGCATGTGCATTCAATAAATAACTTGAAACATCTGTTTATGAAGTATGATAACGAAAAGTCAACTGGTCAACTATGATCAGAGTGAAAAGTAAAACTAATTAATTAAAAAAAGTGGTATTACCCTAATTAAAAAAAAGTGGTATTACCCAGTCCAAACTTCTATGGTGAAATGATAGCTTTTATGACATCATTCCGTAATTTTACCCGTAAACTATATCATATCCTAACCTCTACCAAAACATAACTGTCTAATTGTAATTTTAACCTTAATTATCATTTGTAACGCAAGACCTCTAAACTATACCGCTCTGGGTTTCGGCCACGTAATTAGTGAAGCGCCTCAGCTCAGTCAAACAGGGCGCCAATTGCGGCTCGATCAACGTATTCATCACCTACATTATTACATGCCGTAGAATTGAGACGCACCATGTGGGGATTACTAAACATACAGTTATTACCAAAATCACACCTCCTTTTAACAAATATATCAACTTTCTTTTCACCTTTTCACAATCTATGCATTTATGCTGACTCTCTAATACAAACATATTTCCATCAATTAACTACCTCTTGCTAAAATAACGAATTCTAAACCCAACTTAGACATGAGTCTTGCTTACTTCAACCAAGAAGAGAGTAGGGTGAAAGGTCACAGGTCACGGGATGGCCTGCCACCAACGTTAAGTGTACACATAATCTTGAACTTTAAAAAAATAATAAAACCAGTTTACTCTGTGAATATATCTCGAATGGATAATTTCGAAAATAATCATATACACACGCACATGATCACATGCCCTTACCTGTATGGCAATGTTTTACTCTTGGTATTCATAATTAAGTATAATTTTCTACGAATGATTTGTCGATAGATAAATGCAACTTAATCAATATAATCGTTCAGTGCTAACATCGCCGGCGTTTTAAATCGTACTATCTAATCAAAATGTACCCTTTTTTCTCCACATAAGTCAGAGTTCTAGCTCTAATGTGGAAGAGAGAATATAGGCAGTTTGTAAATTTCTATTTGGGTTATGGAAGTGCATATGGCCAAGATAAACTATTCTATTTACATTGGCTGTGTGTTTAATATTACTATAATTAAAATTTAATGGGTTCGCCATGAATACAAATACAGGCCTACACGCACGGACATTCTCCCAAGCGCAATTTAAGCTCAATTGTTCCATGGTATGGTTTAGAATGATCATTCGTTCCATTACATACTTGATACTTTCTATAACATAATAATGATACATTAGATGACTTTTGCAGATGCATTCATTTGAAGATAAGTGTCGTTATGAATTAGGGGCTCATTTTCTCTGACTTTTGTTTTCATACCACACTACTTTTAAGAAAGCCTAAACAATAGATTCCCTCCATAATTATCATGGATTGAAAACGAGTCATGGTCTCATACCAAAAAGAAGAAAAACAAGTTTCCAAACCAAGCTAGCTCGTTTAGTGTTGCTTAATTACCAACCAACCGAGGAAGAGAAATTAATGAATTGAGACGCTTGAATGGAATTATGTCGTGAATAAGCCCTAAGATACACGCGTGCTATAACGCGGATGCTAAGACTTTCACAAAACCAAGAATGCGCCAACATTACAAGGCCGTAATACGTAATCCGAACATGTTTTCTATATGGGATTGGCAAATACAATGTGAGTCAAATAAAGGTTAACACCTTGGAAATTGCTAATTATAAAAAAATATATATATATATGAACAGTAAATGATTATACATCTTATGAAAGAGTATTTTATCCAATTCATTTGGTATCATTTTTGTGTGGTATTTGCTCAAGCTTGGATGAACAGGATGCATCGTTTTCGAGAGTGCAAAAATCGACTTGCGCCAAAGTTGCTTATGTGATGTTTGAATAAAACAATTGGGATTTGGGCATTAATTCGGTCTTTGCAGATCCGAATAACATCCCTCACATAATCAATCAAGCCACACATATCAAATATCAACAACATTTGTGCGCGTGTGTGTGTGACTTTCCTTCCGCGAAAAAGCAAACGCAATGCATTTCATTTGATACAATCAATTCATTCTCTCATCCGCTAATCCCAGCATAATGCATACTGTAGGCATCACTTTGGCGCAAGTCGACTTTTGCAGATTTTCTCGCAAATAATGCCTCCTGTTCATCCAAGCAAGAATACATACCACACAAACATGATACCAAATGAATCGGGATAAAACACTCTTTCATAAAATGAACAATAATTTAATGTTCATAGATGATTTTTAAAATAATTAGCAAATTTATAGTTGTAAACTTATTTTTTGAATCACACGGTTTACTAAAGTATAAAGTTAAGATTTTTTTTGGAAAGTCTTTTCGATCACAATAATAGTCAACAGGTCAATCGTTAAAAAGAAAAATGAAAATCGAACTTCGCTGATTTCCATTCGGGGTCAAAGACATCGCCAAAAGTGTGAAAAATAAACATGCTCGTTTCTTAATGGAACTAACAAATGCTCTACCTTACTTGCTTTTAATCTGTACAAACACGGCTGCTATGAGTTATATGTACAGAGGAAGGATCTTCGATATCCCGCCTCCCAGCTTGATAAACATGCTTTCTTATTATTCAGCTTATGTTCCTCATGTACCATAATAAAAAGTTAACAGTTAAAGGACTAATATTGTAGACTTATTTAATAACTAGACTTATCTGATTACTAGACACATTAAGAAGCAATTGATGATTTATTAAATATAACTGATTTTCACACCTTTATACCATGTAAAGTGCTGTGAAACCATAGAGTTGTGTGCGTGCTATAGATATGAACGTATAATAATTATATTTATCATTATAAAAAATTTGTTTTCTTGTTAAAATCTAAAATAGATTTTATGGTTTATCTGCTTGGGTAAGGATGCTAATATCTACAGGCGGTATATTGCAATCAAAGTATTTAAATTCTTAATTGAACAACTAGACGTACTCATTTTGGACCATTTAGATATAGATATTGAAAAGATATGAACACATCTCCAAATATTCAGTTACATTGTGCATTAACTTTAATAGATAATCAATAGTGTCTGTTCATCATTTTACAACAATATTGCATCCTATACATAAATATTTTTCAGCAAGTGTAAAAAAAAGCTGACAGTTAAAGAAAAAGTCGAGTTCTGGTCATGCGATTGCATTGTGAAAGAAACGTTCTGGAATCGATCAGAAAAGATCATTTAGCATATAAGTATTGGTGTGTAATGAAGGTTCTAGAATCATCAAATTGATAAGAAATTTGGCCCAGTCTTGGTATAGTTACGAGCACTGTACAAAGAAAGATGTATATGGAACTAGACGAACATGTGGTATAAAAATCCGTCCCGATTTTATGATGTTACATGCCATATTTAGAATATTAAGGCATGCGAAGAGCCATAACTTTCAAGGAACATTATGTATCTGATGTTCTTCTACACTTTCATAATTTAATGATAACAATCATAACTTATTTTTAACCTCTTCCCCGAACTCAAACCATCTCTTTAACGATCAAAAGCTTATAAGCATTTAGATGTATTTTAATTCCACATTTTCCACGGGTTTCTTCAAGCACATAACGTGTGATCATAGCTACTTATAAAAACGAGGAAGACATTTTCTTCTACTTCTGTTAAAAACTCTTTAATACAAGGGTCTTGATTAGATTCACTGTTTACACAATAATCGCTTAACTGCGCTCTTAGCCACGTAAGCCAGGTCATAGACATGAAGTCATCGTATATGGATTTAAAGAAGTTCATTCGTATGAAAGCAGAAAAAAGGATGAGCAGAATGGCGAAAGTTTTCGATAAATTGGACCAATGATAAGAAAGTTATGAATGATTAACATAATCATGGGATTACTATAAATTTCAAAATGGCATTTTGGTCACTGGATTGTGACATATTCGCGAACAACTCTTCTGTTTATCGCGTACACAAATTGTTTATGTTTCTGTTTTTCTTCTAAGTGCCTTCTCCATTGGGGTATTACTCAAAATATATCAACGATAGCATATGTTCATAGTTCCTCCAAATAGATAAGAACCTCTTGAGATATACATTTGTAAATAATTGGAATTTTATTCATAATGTAGGTTGGAACAAATAGGAAAGTTATTCGCCACTACATCACAGATATATTTTTTATTCAGCCAAATTGAAGAGCTGTATTCACCTATAATGAATTCGCCTGAATACAAGTTGTAACAATGAATAACGTTCTCATTTTTCCCGATTTCATTCAAACTTTCAGCAGTCTACTTCTCTGATTTGTCTGCTTTCCTCTTAGTTAAGCAGCGTGGTTCCACGGTTAGTTTTCCCTTTAAGGGTAAAACAGGTCAATTTTTCTCATTCCAATTACCGACACTATTTTTTAAATATAAAATTGCTACCAATAGAAAAAACTGAAACGTTTCAACATGATGTTGCTGATTTAAAGAATTGAAGGCCTTCCCTTTTCAACCTCCCCCTCGGAGATATTGTAAGGTAATCAAAAAAGAAAAATGAAACATGCAGTTTGTGCAGTAATATTTTCCTTTTTCTTCTACATGTTCTCAGGCATCTGTATGCATGGTACGGCTCGGAGTAAGTAATTAAGCCAAGCCATCAAATATGGATGATTGTACGTCCTGCACGGATGAAGTGAAATTATGTGGTATGACCGTAGATCTTATACAAAAGATTAAGATTATACGCCCCATAACAGTTAATACCCTAACTTTGACTATTAACGAGAAATATTACAGGCCTACAGCTAGGATTTTTATGCCTCCGCCACCGAAGGTGGTGCCGGAGGCATCATGTTTTCGGGTTGTCCGTCCGTACGTCCGTCCGTACGTCCGTACGTCCGTCCCGTTTGACCGTTATCACGATATCTCAAGAACCATTTAAGATTTAAACTTAAGACTTGGGAATAGTATTTGTCACCATAGGAAGACGATCTGATTAGATTTTGGAGTACGTATGTCAAAGGCCACAGGTCACAGAGGTCAACTTATGAAATTCCTTGTATTGAGTTTGTTAGCGCGAACTCTCAAGAACAATTTGAGATTTAAACTTCAAACTTAAGGATAGTATGTATCACCATAGGAAGACGATCTGATTAGATTTTGGAGTACGTAGGTCAAAGGTCAAGGGTCACAGAGGTCAACTTATGAAATTCCATACATTGAGATTGTTATCATGATATCTCAAGAACCACTGGAGATGTGAAAACTTCAAACTTAAGGATAGTATGTATCACCATAGGAAGACGATCTGAGTAGATTTTGGAGCACGTAGGTCAAAGGTCAAGGGTCACAGAGGTCAACTTATGAAATTCCATACATTGAGATTGATATCATGATATCTCAAGAACCACTGGAGATTTAAACTTCAAACTAAATGATAGTGTGTATCACCATAGGAAGACAATCTGATTGGATTTTGGAGCACGTAGGTCAAAGGTCAAAGGTCACAGGGCTCATTATGTTTTCAAAAAATAGCTCCTGATCGCCTTATCTCAAGAACCGATCGATGGATTCCTGCCAAACTTGGGTCATGTATGTATCTTGCAAAGCCAATGAACTGATTAGATTTTGGGGTCACTAGGTCAAAGGTCACAGGGCTCATTATGTATACACAAATAGCTTGTGATCGCATTATCATGAGAACCAATATACATATTACCATCAAACTGTATCTTGCAGAGCCAATGAACTGATTAGATTTTAGAGTCATCAGGTCAAAGGTCATGTGGCTCATTATGTATGCCTATAAATAGCTTGTGAGTGCATTATCATTAAAAAACCGACAGATACAACACAAATTGCTCTATGGCGGAAGCATCATTTTGGACTGCGCGCAGTCAAAATTCCATCTAGTTCAAGTTGAACCCCTGTTTTGTGTCTCAATTTTGAGAATCATAAGAAATTAAGTTAACAAATATTTATGGCACGGTTCCATTTTGTATTTAAAGAAGATGGTATTATTTCAAGTCCTGGATACAAAAAAAAGTCAGTATTTATTCAGATGCGAGGATAGGCATATGTACATGATCAGCATTGCTATTTCCGCTATCATTATTGTTATTATTTTTACGTTTTATTATTGTTTGATATCTCGCTTGGAAAACAATTTTCTTATATCCGTATTGTAAGAGATGGCGATCTCTGTTATTTCTAGAGATGTGCTTGGCGCTCTTGGCATACTATCGTTTTTTTTTTCTTTTTCGTTTTGGCAAAGAAAGTATTAACGGTAATACAAATATGACATGCAAGTAATCAATTTAGGATTGATTGCGTCATGATGACCTGGAGAATTCATAGTGTTGATATTGGTAACATTTTTTTAGTTACCCGTGAGTTATCACAATAAACCTATCTATAGTTTGCGAAAAATGGTTGGCATGTACATAATTGTGGAGCTAGAATAGCCTCAGATAGTCAAATGAGAGCCTTATTTACAACTATTAATCATTCTTTCTTTTTCTCTCATTCAGACACACACACGCACACTCACATACGCAAACACACTCTCTTCCCCACTCATTCTCTCTCTCTTTCTCATTTCCTCTCCGTACTTTTGTATATTGGCCTGTACCATTAATTTTTGTGTCTTTGTAATTTACTTAGGAAAAATGTAGCCTATAAATCTAAATTACCACAGATTTGCTGATATCAAATTAAAAAATAATGATAATTTGTTTTTTTGTTACAATTGATTGTTACTAGCTTACAGTTAATCTGCAATATAAACGATATGGTTGATGTCAATACAGTTCTATACCGTAACACGGTATCAGAGAGTGCTACCTCGAACCGTCATTCGGCACCCTTGTCCTTTTTGTACAAAATGCAATGGTAACACTTATCTTGGACGCTTGTTATTGTAATTTGAAAAATATAGCAACTATTTACTTATCTTCTGTTAATTGAAATGATACTGGGTTGGACATTATGATTTCCTGCATTATCATCTTTCGTGTATTAAAGCGCGAGGTTTCTCGACGAATTACGGTTTTGTACCACAATAGGGTGAATATGAGGACACTTTCGATTTCACATGTTATTTAATCAGCCAGTATCAGGAAGTTATTGCCCCGATTGAGGCTTCCTTTTACAAATAGTAATCCTTCCATCTCTCACTCTCTATTGCTCTATCTATCTCTCTCAAATTATCATTTTCTGGCTACTTTAAAGTGATTTATTTTTCGTCACAATAGTAAGCTGTATTCCCATTATATTTTCTCTTGCACATTTTCCTCTTCTTAACATTCAGAAATCAGAATCTCTGTTTAATCATCTAACGTATATTTTAAACTGTACCTTGTAGTGAATAAAGACTTCCACAATATGGATAACGAATATTTGATTAAATCATTATCTGTTACATTCAATTTCTTTCTCTTAGTTAGATATTTCTTTCTCTCTCACCTAAAGAATTCCTGATGATTTCATGATTTTTTTAAATTTGGGATGAGGGGTAGCAAGCAAGACAAGACATGGGGTACATAATGTTTCACTTCAATAAGCCTACTAAGTAATAAACGAAACAGTCATCGTTTTTATATTTTTTAATGATGTTCAGACTTTAGACTTTCGTCATTTCAACTGTGACACACACAATAATTATGAGCTGAACGAATTTATCACAACTTTGGAAAAGGTTTTTGATATTTAGCGCTTTAGGATGATTTTAATAATTAATTGAAAGATTGATGCCATCTGAGCATTTAATTCTAATAATGGTTCACATAAATCTCAAGCTATGTTTCTGCACGGATCGTACTTTGGAAAGACAGCTTTTGAAGATCTTCACTTTCATCCTTTCTTAATCTCTGCATAATTTTGGAAAGATTTTTTTTTTGAAAAAATTCTCACAATATAATCTTACATGTATGTTCTAGACTTATGAATTAATGAAAATTACATACATTTGTAACTACAGATATCCACCTTTGAAGGATCTCATTGATTGTAATCTTTATCTTTTTTTCTGTTATCCTTTGATCCTTTAGGAATTATATCGCAATATTTCGAAAGGATAAAAAAAAATTGTGTATTTGTTTTGGCTCGCGTTATCGATAGGCTCAGTATAATAATATTGGCATGTGTAACGAATAAGGCTTATATTCGCGTTATTTTTAATTTGGTTTCGGGGTTGAACACTATAGCTGGTATCTAATTCATCAACAGTTGTTTAATTGAACATAAAGAGTATGCCAAATGGCATTTACACTGATTGTTAAATGTATCGGAAATCATTATGACAATAACAATAGCAATGACCCAAAAAATTGTACAGTTTAATTAAACAATAACAGCAGCATTAATTATAATGATGGTGATTAGTGCTTAATGAACATTAATTTCGTGTCGTATCACATATTGACTGTTTGCCAACAGCGAGCATACTCAATCCCTTTTTACCATTTTCTTAATACGCCAATACACACAATGATAAAGATGACGATAATCAATATTGAATGTAACGATAATAATGAATGATGCAAATGAAGATAAAAACAATGCCAAATCAGGACATAATAATGTCATAAAGAGTCATATATTTGTATATATGCCCCATCCATCGAATCATTCAAAACCCTTCTCAAAACACACCTTTTTAATCAATTATAGTTTACTGGAGGCGCACACAAGTAGTTAATTCCATTCAACTCAATTGTATTGTATTGCATTGTATTAGTAATATTTCATTTTTAATTTGTTGCTTTTAAGGTATTAAACATGTTGAATAATTAAAAGTTAGACAGTACCACCTGTGCGCTTAGAAACATCTGTATAAAGCGCCCTATAAATATTATTATTATTATTATTATTATTATCATGTAAAGCAATCATAAGAAGTAATGTAAGCTTTAATTTACATGGATGGGAGGTTTCCTCTTTCAAACAAAATCTGATATAATGAAATACAATTAAAAAACACCTCGATAAACACGTACATGTATCTTCATGTCTTCCTCCAGCTCATCTCAGAAGGAATTGTGGAAACCGATTTCGTTTGTTTGTCTCTTTTGTTTGTGTAGGAATTTTTAACAATTTTATAAAGCTTCTGCTCCCTTCCATCGTCAAGAAGTCCTGGATCCACCACTGATTTAACTATCGTTAATACATTGGCCGAAGTCCTACATGATATAAAAAAATAACGATGGGAATCGTGGATAAAACTATAGAGACGGAATATCGGTAGAAAGGTTTTTGAGGTAGAGGCGAGGCTGTATAACAACACCTAATTAGATCGGGCAATAAACTTTGAGGTAATGACATTGTGAGTTTACCTAGCACCACAGACTTTGAACAGGAAAACTGAGATCCTTTCCCAGCCGATATCTCTTCCCTAATGTTTGAATTGTAGCTCCAACGTGTGAAGAAAATGAAAGTCTACTGATCGTAATAACGATTACAAATATTTGTCTAGTCCCTTTTCCATATTATTTTCTACACCTAACCCTGTTTTTCGTTGACCTCAAATCCTCAGCACAAAGCCGGTCACAACATTCAAAGATTCGATCAAGTTCCATTTAAGAACTCTGTCAAGTTTGGGGTCTGGTGTAGATTCTATACACAGAGCATTTCCTTGATACGAGAAGAAATAATAGCTTCAACATTTAAGAGAGCTTATTGCCTTTACCTTTATCAATGCAATTGATAATTTAACGAAGAAATCTGTCATTTCCAATGTATGCATGGTTTGACTGTACAGGCTATGAATAAATGATTATACTATCTTTTGCTACGGCTTATTTGGCGATCTCGTCATTACTTCTTAACAACTGCAGCTTAAATATGATTTGAAATCACTAAATCTATGTGAATTTCATACTAATGAATATTATTGCCAGTCGACTGTGCCCATGTTGAAGTCATTGGGGAAAATTATTCAATTTTGGTTATAATAAAACATATCGGATTGCATGTAGTCCTCAAGAGTCCACAGACAAAAAACCTCAGATTCATTCATACCATTTGATAACTTACATTTCAGTTATTTTGATTTTATTCATCTATTTTGTCCGTTCTTGAAATTTAAAGAAAACGGAAGAGCCGACACAGTAACACTCCACATTTGCCAATTTAAAATTTTAATGTTATATTCGATTTTACCAATTTGTTTCTCTGTGCTTTCTGTATTTTCATGCAACGCGACTTTGTATGAAGGTTGGATCCACGCTGGGTGGAATATTAATCTTTTGAAAAACGTAATGTTAAATAGTATAATGTGCTAATTGGCATTTCATGACAAGCTTTCATGTCACGTTTTATCAACCAAGTAATCTTATATTATGTTATACATTCCAGGATATGGATGCTGAAGACGAAAACATATACTGTATTTAATTATATAAACGTTAAAGGGGAAGTCCATCCCGGTAATTATAGTTTGTATTGATAAAAGATGAAAAATGAGAGAAACAAACTCGTGAAATTTAAGCAATATTCAATTAATACTAATAAATAATATGAATATTTAAATAACGCCGGTATCGGCCAGGCCCTGACGCTCATGACGCTGTATATAATAAATACAATCTCGACTATATCACTTTACCAATTAAAAAAAGGAATTCAATATGTATGAATTTTTAAATGTTTTTCGAAGTTTCAAGTTTCCTCAGTGAAATACATATTGGCAACACTGGGACGTAGGTATCTTTGCGAGGTCCTCCCAGTTTCTTAATTATGATTAGGGCGCATGTCTGATTAAAGTTTTGTATATACGGAAACAAATATATTTCTGATTTATATATTTTTTTAAAGGGAATACAGAGCAAATGGGAGGGGACCTCGCAAAATAAGTCACAGAGATGTCACTTTATTTATAATTGATCACAACTACATAAATTCATTACTTTTTACTTTTTCATCGGAGTTCGCTCAAACTTTCAATGACAAGTTCTTCAGATTCGTCTGCTTCTATTAAAAGCAACTTAATACCGGGACGGACTTCCCTTTAATATAGGGGAGCTTTCCCCTTGGCTCGTGTGATTGTGGTTGTGATCAGAGTGCAGGTAGAAAAAGATGAGGGGGGTGAGTGGATGTTGTAGGGGGTGGGGGTGATTAGACAAAATTAAAAAGGTTTATGATTTTAAAAATTGAGAATGGCCATAATGTGTGATAGCTAGGGTGAAAGAATCTCCATTTACACTGGAACGGACATATTTTCATGACACACTATTTCAGTGTTTTTAAAATACCACCTTTAAGCATACTACAAATTATTTTAGGGATATTTAGAGTGATGTAGAGGTCAAAGGCAGGAGTTATGTACATGTCACGTCACACATAATCATGACAAACAACGTAATGGCAGACGAAGATCCCACATATCTTGAGTGACATTCACCCCCCCCCCCCGACAAAAAATAGGGTCGGATTTTCTCGAAAATTCACAAGTTTATATCGCTGATTATCATTCCTTCTTTACGAAGGATTAATTTCCGTTTAACGAGAGAGTGATATAATTTCTGGACAATCAATTAGTCTAATTGTCTAAGGTGTCTGGGTTTAGTTTACACAATGAGTGATAGATGGGATCAGTAATAAGGCAAAGGTCGTGTTTATTATTTTGAAAGGTTTTGAAGGCGCAGTCCAATGATTAGTAGACTTTGATGATTTTCCATGGAAGCATCGAAATTGGGTCAAGTTCGCTATCCATAACGCGGGACTAAATGAATAGCGATCTTTTATAAAAAGCGGTCTTATAAAATAATAGCGAGTATACCCCTCGAAAATAATTGATAGATGTATTTGAAACTTGTTTCTTGTGTAGAGTTAAGATGTAAAGGTTCTTTCAAACAGACTTTTTTAAAACAAATTGTCATGTCATTTGTCCATGGTTATTTTTCATCATACAGCCAAATGTCATCAGTATCTAATTATTTTGATTAAGCTTGGTGTCTATCCTTGATAGTATGATTGTGAAGGCCTAGTTCCATATTATTGATATTATTATTGACATCGTCAAGCTGTAATTACACTGACTGCTCCTTTTTTCCTTCTTCTTCTTCTTATAACACAGGTAACACCCTCCAGTCTACTGACAGCAAACACTCGTCAAATAACATTAAGCGGCCATCTTGCGCAAAACAGCAACAGCAGCAACAACAACCTTCAAGCACGACGCTGAAGCCGCCCAAATCTGCACGCCAACGGCGTAAACCCCGTGTACTCTTCTCCCAAGCCCAGGTGTACGAGCTGGAACGTCGCTTCAAACAGCAACGGTATCTATCAGCGCCAGAGCGAGAGCAGATGGCAAACGTTCTGAAGCTCACACCGACGCAAGTCAAGATCTGGTTCCAAAACCGACGCTACAAGAACAAGAAACAACGCGAGACTAAGACCATTGATTTAGGAGCGGCGACCGCCGTCGCAGCCGCAGCCGCAGCGGCTAGGCACCAGCAAAACAACGACCAGTACTCAGCGCGTCGCGTGGCCGTACCGGTTCTCGTACGGGACGGTAAACCTTGCACGGGTTCGTCCAACCCCCCGCCTTATACCTATTCCTGCACCAACTATACCTACTCCTCAACCGTCAACAGTGGTACCTCCAATACCCAAGTCACACCCTTCTCGAATTCCTGTAATTATGATTACACCACGCCACAAAGCGATCAGTATCTTGAGTCGTCCATCAATAGCAACCGAACTTGGTGAGAACTCTTTCAGCAGTATTTTTCAACTGATAGTCTTCCAGACTTTTTTTACATGACTTTGTAGATATTGATTATCGTACGAACCAATTTGTTTGACATTTCTTCCAGATTCACTTCTTCAAGTTATTCATTATGTACCATTTATCCTGGAAAGAAGGACTGTGTCCTCGTTGCACCCGTAGTCATAGGCGAAACAAGTTCAAGAACTCTTGAAGAAGTTGGATGGCACTCTCGGGAATATTTTCTGGGGGAGCCGCTGCTGTAAACCCCTTGGTCAAACAATACAGTTGTCATGATATTTGTCATGCTATATCGAATACAAGATATTCTTGTACTTCATTAGGGTTTAACCTCAATGTGAGCCATCAATTTTCATTTTTTATGTAAATTATGATTGATTAGATACAAACTGAGTTTGAGTATTAAATTCCAAGTTGTTCTTGCCAAACTTGATTTAGAAGAGCGACAACATACCATACACTCTCTATAAAGTGGACATTATATTAATTCGATATTATTGGTCAGTAGTACGTTCTAGCTCTAAATCTCACATAATATATTGCAATTTACTCCCCCACCTTGTATGATTATGTATTAATTGAATGAACATATTAATCTTAGCCATAAGATGAGACAAACAAAAAAAGGTTTATTGAACTCTTTGTTTTCATAACCAAGTTTAATGACAATGTATTTCTCTAAAGCCACCAAAGATTTTTTTGTTGGTGGTATGTGCAAAGTAAATTCTTTAAGGTGAAGAAAAAGATTGCTAAACGAATCAATTATGGCCCACAGTTTTGACGATTTTTAGGTTATAATTTTTGTTTTATGTTGGTCAAAAAAGTAATTATGTTCGTCTTTTTTAAGCGCCCCTGATATTTCCCAAAAAAAAACTTGTACTATGGGTAATTCTCATAAATAATACAGAGTAATTTCGTTTTGGGGAAATATGGCTATATAATATTAGTGGATGGAATTTAGATTCAAAAGAGTGTTTGCCGATTCTTTGATGCTTTTTGTATTGATCATTGTTTAGAGGATTTTTTTAATTTATCTTTTCGTTTAAGAGGACATTATTTCAGAAATAATCCTATTTTGATAGCAAGTGGATTGCTTTATCTTGTAAAGGTATTGTATCACTAAGAAGCTTGTTATAATAAATGCCTCTAGTATTATGTAAACTGCCCTACCTAGATTAACACATTGATTTTGTCTGATCCTAAATTAGCAAATAAGAAATTTCCTGCGAAATTTATTCTTCTAGTCAGAATTTAATGGATTTTCATAGCCAGATTTGCAGGTATTATTAGACAGAGACCATACGACCATTCGTCTGAAAATAATTTGAAGATGATGCTTTTCAGCCATGAACAAGAAAAAAAATGACATGTTGAAGAAAAAAAAAACTGTAATCATTAGTCAATATTGTGCACGCTCCAACATGAGTTATCAAAAGACTTTATACAACGCCTAGATCCTTGTCATTTGATTGGAGGATTTTTGGTCACATGATATTCAATATATATATACTATTGCACGGGCGTTCATTTTTGGTACTATTTGCCGATCACTATTTAGCGAGCGTGCAGAATGCATACCTGTTTGCCCTGCGCGTAAGCTTTGCACGCATCTGACGTGAAGGCAATCTGAATGTAACCGAGAAGGGCTGACTCGAACTAAAAGTTATCCTTAATATAAGGAGCAAAGCATAATTTGTTGAAAAATTAACATTATATTAGATCTAATTCTATGTTGCTTAAGACAAATAATAAATGCTTATGAGTTCAATAGTGAGCATTCATTATTTGTACTACTCATACGCATGGTCTACAATTTGTCTTAAATGTGCATAGTTATTTCATTAATTTCGGGTAACATTTTTAGATTCACTTGTAAGTAATGTACAACACACTTTGAGTATCAAAAATCGATAATTAACAAGTAGCCTACATGTACATCTCATTTTTATTTACCAACGAGAGTGGATTAACTATTTTTTTTATCAAATGAATGCCAAATTTACTGCAGTATTATTGATGTTTATGTCGGGAAATACGCAAGCCATTCACTGTATATTTTTCCACCCCGTGTTGTGCAATTCAATCAAAATACAGAGTGCATAACTGCAGAGATATTTCTCAATAATGACAAAAGAACTGTTGCATTTACAAATGTATTATGGATGATTATTCAGAATTTAAAAAAATTGAGCTAATTTATTTTTTATTTTATTTTAATAAAAACAACCATTTTACTCTTGTACAAGAATAGAATAATATTTCAACCCAAAACGTGTCCCGGCAACAGCAGCTCCAGGGGTGCAAGGTGTTGGAAATGTACCCCCACCGAACTGATATACATGCGCCTCGAATGTAGAAATGTCAGAGGTAAAATTATCAGACGTATAACTGTCAGAGGGAAACATCAGAATTAAAAATGTGAGAGGTAAAACATAAGAGATGAAATGGAAGACTGTTTTTTGTTATACTAACATTTTTACCTACAACATTTTTACACTGAACCTGATAGATGGGTTCAACAAGACAATAATCTTGTGTAATACTAACTATGGAAAATGTTGTTTACAAGTAAATATTTGTTTCTTCTTCCAATTAAGATTGTGTTTTTTTTAACGAGAAGTTGTGCATATAATATATCCGATAGATGTAATTGACCAAGAAAAATCCATAGGGCACCTATAGATATTCGAGTTTCATCCAATATTTTAATGATATATTGGACTGTTTTTGAACTTCAAAGCCCGATTCAAAGGTGATTTATTTTCTTTGTTTATGTTTATAGAGCAAGGTGATATGCACGTTTTAGGAAATGAGGGGAAGAAGTTATGTCACGTGCCTTATTAACCGCGAAATTACGAAAAAGGTCCCTAGGTCGTAATTAGGTTATTTTACTGAGGTGTATCACCGTGGATTACACAAAACCTGTATTATTCACGTTTAATATTAGGTTACGAATCTCACATAGTTTTCTTTTTAAAAAATCCATGGATGGTCGAACTTTCTTGCATGTTTTTAATCTTTGATTTTTAGTTGCAGGCAATCAACTTTCAAACTCTTATAGAATATTCACCGGTATTTTAGACAAAAATATTTGTCAATACTTAATGTAAATATGTGTATATATTACCATTGTGTGGAATAACCTTGTGAAATGATCAATAAAAAGATCTTCAATGAACTTGAAAGAAAATTCTCTGGAGTGGTGTTTTAGTTATTGCCCTTGTTTTTCAGCTTTTTTAATAATATTGAGATGAAATGACAAAGGATGGAATATGCTACTAAAAATTGAAATATGATGAATTTAATCTATACGGTGCTGTAGATGATGACGAGTTAAAACTCTCTCAACCTAAACGGCTGTTTTTTTCTCATAAACTCCATATGAACGCTCATCCTCAATAAGAGTAGTGTTTCTACACGTTATGACAGACATAGTGACACCGAGAGTTACAAATCATTTCTCGAAAACATACGTGTTTGGGGAAAACATCATCATTGTGCGATCGTGGGAGACGTTGCTGCTTAACTGATTATTCAAAACATTTGCATGGCGCCATGCATGTTTCAGTATAAAGTCACTTAGCCTAATTTGATGCGAATTTAAAAAAATACTACAAATCATAGAATTCAGAAGCTCAAGATACAATTTAACGTAATGAAAGAAAATATGTGAAAGGTTCTGACAATCAAGATAAAATTATTTTGAAAATTCATCAATAATCCAAGTTTCTTCATTTCTCTATGTATCTTGAAATAATAAATCTGGATTTATAAATGGTTTAATAGGGAATACCGTGTCTAAGCGCTTTACAGACAAAAGTTATGGCTTGTTTTTACTGTCGTACTATCGTCGGCCTTATGCCAAAAGGGCCTTAACCCGATTTTTGGGG